>OOFE01011122.1:0-12715 GCA_900323365.1 Monocentris japonica
AGGGCAGTGTTTTTCTTGCGTTAAACATGGATCATTGAGCTTGATGGCTTTTGGAAGGGAAAACCAAGTGGGGCTCGCTTCCTCGCTCACTCACCTACTTACTCACTTAGTCTGCCTTCACTTAGAGGGCATGGCGGGCCAGCGCCGCGTCCCTGTACTTACCTTGGAACCGGCAGCCTTTGAGTCTCCCCCGTCACTCTGTAATCCTAATTAGGAAGAAAGACAGAGTGAGAGAAAGACATAAAGTGAGAGGGAGCCATGGAAAACGCCGGTCCCTCCCCTCGGCCTGAGTGAGTGCCATTACCTCTGCTTGACCTTCCCCTGCCACCTCCTCCTCCTCCTCCTCACTGCCTCCCTCCCTGCGTCTGCTGTAAACCACCACACCCCCCAGCCGTGCTCCGTACAGCCATCAAAGTGAGCACTGTGGAAAAGAGGAAATCTGAAGGTTAGGTGACCTGATTTGGACGGGTGGGGGAATTTGTTTTGGAACGTCATCAAGTGGGGGCCTGCCGGCTGGAGGCTGGACTTCTCCAGAGCCCCCCCACTGCACCTCCCCCACAGAACCATTGTTTTTTAAGGTCCAGTGACATCTGAGTTAGTAATTTGGCCTCATGCCGTAGCAGGACACTGGGGTTTAATTGGGCTAAACTGCTCTGGATTCAGACCGTTTCCTTCTCTCGTCTTGATCCAAGGACTCTTTAGTGTCTCTTTCAGGAACTCAGACTCCATCCAGTTGTAAAGAAAGTACTAGACTAGAGCTAGACTGTATTCTGTACAGTCTAGCTCTAAATTCGGTTAGAGGATTGCATGAGTTGTGCGAAAAAATAGCAGCTAAGGTGTTAAGATAAATAGTTATTTTTGTTCAATAATACATTTATTAATTGATACATTTTTTAATTCGTTGTAAGCTTTATTGGACAGTGAAGAGACAAACTGCTCTATAAAGAACGGACATCATTTGATTGTCTCAAGCACGGCACACTGTGATGAAGTTAGATTGCATCCAGGTATAAAGGAGAGAAGTGTCTTGATGCCTGACGGACCTGAATTTTTGTCATGGGAAAAATACTCTCTGATTTAGGTGAAATCAAATTCAGCTGTAATGGCCCATTGGTGAGAAAAACAATCAGCGATTGACGTTTACTGCTCTCCAGCACTGTCATATACAAGATGAAATGTGTCAGCTCTATTTTCACAACTGTGCACTCAGGAGCGAGCCTCTGTGGGGTGGAGGAGATAGATGCATTTTCTCCATGAGTCTGAGCGCAAGTAGATGTGAATGGCACTCAAGGGCAGGAATCCAAAACATACTGAAATACTTCTGACACAGTGAAGAGTCTGATTTCACATCAACAGTTCCACTTTACTTTTTTAAACTGAAGACCTCGGAAATACAAGTTTAGTTGGATATCTTTTTAATATAAAATGTAGAGTTATCAAGAATATGGGAACTCATACAACTTGCCTCATATACAGTATTTAATGTACAGTAAGAAGAGAAAAATATTTCTGCACAGGCTGTAATCCTCTGATTTTGATCAATAATACAAATGGCAGAGGATTAAGAAATGAAGATATCAACAAATAAAATAAAGGACAAATAGGGAACCTAATGTAAAACTAAAATGAATACAAATAGACACTAGCCATGAGAAAACAAAACATACAGCCAGTGATTGCAATAGGCTAAAATTATTTGTGATATTATTAGCAAAACTGGAGCATAATCATATTATCCTTTTAAAAATGAACACACATTAAACAAAAAGTATCTTAGTAGATGAGATGGATAAAGTAAATGGACAGGGGGAGATTTGGGGCGTTGTGACCTGAGCTGGAGATAAAGTTCAATTTTAAAATGTATTACTTTCTCTCAGGTTTTCCCTAAAATAAATGACAGGTGTGTGTGTGTGTGTGTGTGTGTGTGTGTGTGTGTGTGTGTGTGTGTGTGTTAACCAGCACCAGGTCATCCCTGAAGATGAAGGCAGCGCAGAAACTAGCAGCAAGGAACCGATCCTGGTCTACAAGGGCTTCACAAAGGTTACTGATGGTGGTGGGGGAAGGACTAACTGCTCAGATACTAGCTGCTTTGAAAAGCAATGCTCCGTAGTCAAACATCAAGTTATTCTACTACAGAAACTGAAAAAACACAGGAAAAGAAATGGATACAAATAGATAACAGAGGGAGGGAAAGTTACAACAGGAAAATAACTATCAACTCCTAACTTCTATACAACATGATGCTTGTGAAGTCAGAAGTGGTGTGCTATGGACCCTCCTATTATTATGAGCCTTGTTGAAGCCATTTTTTTGTGTGAATAAAAATAAAGACTCCACCCTAATGAAACACGATTGAGAACATTTTCTTCCACCAGAAAGCCAAAAGTGTCTGGTGCTGGGACTGTAAATGGCAAAGCTGTTATGCTGGGCACCTTCATACGAGGGTGGCGGCCTTTCGAAACACTCCTTAATGGAATATAAAACACCTAAACAAAATGGCTCTCTATGTGCTTTGTAGGGGGAAAACTGGACTAGGTGATGAAATCAAAACACTGACTCCATGAAGAGACACTTCCAACATCAAAACCTCATCAGAAAGTTACCACAGGTTGGAGCGAGGTGCTCTAAAGACTACGGTCAAGATATGTATATAAAAGGTACGCAAAAATAGTAAAATATATTAATTTCTCTTAAATAAAATGACACCTATTGCCCTTTCTTGAGAGTGTACCTGACAGTGTTTTGTTTTGACATTGGAGTAACAGTCCATGGAAGCATTTTAGAAGCACAACTGTATTTTAAGATGGAAGGCAAATGTTTCTTTTTTGTCTCTTCTCGTGTTCTTCTACAGACATATGCATGTAAACTGTCCACCCAGAAGAAAAATAATGTCAGTCCCTTTGGTTTCTAATGAACTAATGTTACAAACACACTAAGGAAGGAGTCCTGGTTGGCGGGATCGCTGATGTGCTGGCAGGACTGCTGGAGTATTGGACGGTCCAGACTGGTTCCAGACACAGACTCTGGTTTGGACCGAGGCGCTCCAACCCAGGCCAAGGTTGTGACCCAAACTAAGACCCTGATCAATGTCTGAGATGCAGGCCGCAGCCAAGGCCCGTATCCTGGACAGAAGCCCTCAGCCTCGACCCAGAGCTGGTCAGACCTGGGGATCCAGATCCAGACTCCAGCTCAAGTCTAACTCCAACCTGATCCAGGCCCAGGTTCAGCACCGTGCAGCTCAGCTATGGTGACACAGCAGTCCGGCGCTGTCTTGTTATATCCCCGTTACCCCCCCCCACTCAACACCAGCCAGCCATAGCGGACACAAAAAGATACTTTTGTCAAAGCCCTTCCCTTTTCCCCATTCCCAGTCTCATGTTTGTCTGGGTCTCAGGAGTGAGTCCAGCTGATGGGAACCCAGTGAGTCTCCGTCTCCACCTTCTTCAGCGCCAGCCGCAGCTCGCCAAAAGCCGCCGCCAGGTCGTCATTGACAATGACCTTCTCAAACAGATGACCATACTGACTCTCCATCGTCTGGGCAGCTTTCACCATCTCCTGAAAGTCCTCCTCCTACAGTGTGGGAATCAGAACAAAGAGGAGGGGGGGTTGAACCAGAACCAGACAAAACAATGAGAGTGAGTAAAAGAAATGGGCAAACCAAGGAAGGCAAAACACTGTGGTGTCTCTGTCTAATTGCTGCAAAGAAACAAATACTGGCCACAGTAAACAAGAGAGGAGATAAATTCACATACTGTAAACACAAATTACATGCCTATACACACGCAAATAAACCCTAGGTCGTCCATATGGAGCCCTTTACAACCCCCTGAAGACATGGCACACATACATGAACCCTGCTGCAGACCACGCACTAAAACTGCATACAAGCTGACCTCAAGGAATTTTCATAATTTCCTCCACTGAATACACAGGGCTATCCAATTTGCAAGGAAAATACAATCTGCTCAAAATAAGCATAAGACAAAACAGGCAAAAAGAAAGACAAGACATGCAAAACATACATAATTGATACATGCCAGTTTTTATGTGTGTGACGACACTGACAGCTTGCAGGCAAGGCCATGTGAATCTGTTGTGCAGCCAAAATCTACATTTACTCCTGTAAATCTAGCTGCTACTACAGAGGCAGTTATGGGCATCTAGATACATATTGGCAGACTGGAGGTTTCGATTTAGCTTGTTTGAGTAAAACCTCAATGGGCAGAATCAAAGAATACCACAGTTTTTCAGTGCAAATTAGCTAACCGGCAAACTTGAAATGTCAAAGAAGGGACTCTGGTCAAAATATAAATAAAATCAAATACATACATGGCAGTGACTGCTTGTTACACTGAATCATGACCACGGCATTCATGATCCTGGAAGGTCAGCAGGCTAGCTAACTAGCTTACCTAGATAGCTGCAGGCTAGTACGGCTAGTTTGAACTTGAATTTGAGCTGCTAACTAGCTAACCTAGATTACAGTATGGCTAGACTGCATTTTTTTCCACTTAGTAGCAAGAGCTAGGCTTCATAATATTAGCTACCTCCTCTCTTAGGCTGGGGACAGATTAGAAGACTTTTAAAATCCTAACCAATTTTGAAAACAAAAACACATTGCATCACACACTTAGCAACGGATTTCACAGATTATTTGTCTCTGTCGTAAATCTGCTCACACTAGACGATTAGGCAAGGATGAGGCATTGCACACGTAATAATTTCACTGGGACTATCCTGCTGACTCCTGATATATATCACTGATGAAAAAAAAAAACAAAGAAAACACACAAAACGAAAATTTGGCTGGAGAAACTCAAGTCTAATATCAGCATCTGGCTCAGACAGAGGCCCGAATGGAGGTCCTCTGGTTGAAGGAAGGCCTCCCTACTCACTATGCCAACCGGCTGCCCTGTGGCAAGGACACAACCATGTACTAACTACTAAGAAAAGCCTACTAACATATTTTCAGGTTAAGACTACATTTCACCTATCGGGGGCTCTTGTATTCTTAGCTACATGCCCAGGTATCCCTCCACGGTGGTCCTTTTGGGGCATTCTGGCTGAGGCCGGTTCAGCTCTGTGGGCCCTGGTTGATTCTGCCCTCAGTGCACATGTCAGGGCTGGAGTGGCTGTACTGATTTAGCTCTGTGTTTTTACTGGGAACACTCAACTTTAGATCTCCGGATAGATATGGTTTTATATTGACTCTCTCTGCCAAACACACAATTATAAATACACACAAATGCACATTCATACACAGAAACTCAAACACACACACACATGCACCCACACCCGCACACGCGCACGGTCAAGCTGTGTGTGTGTGTGTGTGTGTGTGTGTGTATACAGAGTCTGTACACATAAACCTCATTAAAATGTAAAACTCTTAAATGGCTTGCTTTTTAGAGGCGTTCCTCCCAGCCAGGAGTTACTTCAGAATGTTTCTGGTGGTTTTCCGCTTCATATTGGATTAGCTGTGCAGCTAAATATAAACACTTGCTCGCCGTGACACTTTCTAAAAGCTCTGTCTCGTTTTTTTTTGCCTGGCCTAGCGTCTAGCGTGTATCTACCCTTACTGGCGGTAACAAAAACCCACCCACACCATCTCACGCACTATTGTCTTTTGTGAGGAAGACATGATGGTTTTATCAGCCTGTGTCTTGGAGGATGAGAGGAAGAGGAATGGAGATTAAAAGAGGGCTTAGGGAAGGCAGAGGGTTTGTTGGACTGGGGAGGAAGCTGTTCCACTGAAGGCCTATATTCTCTGTCATCTGGACTGAGCCCTCACATGACTCCCCCCCCACCCCTCTTTAAGCTCAGTTGGACCAGGACTAACAGATGACCACTGTGTCCAACGCCAGGAAGACAACGCCTCAGACCTGTCCTGGCAAGTAATTGAACCCAGGAGACCATGTGCTGTTTTGTATATGTGATGTTTCCATGTCCACCAGTGAGTGGCTGAGTCTCTCTGTCTCTGTCTAGTTAGGCCACGCCAGGTGAAAGAGCATTAATCACAGTGGGGAGCCGGTGAGGGGAGAGCAAGCTGGGCAGAGAGATGGAAACAGAATCAGAGAAGGGAGTGAAAAACACAAAAGATAGGGGAAGAAGTAGGATGAAATAAAAGAAAATACTGATGGTAAAAGAGCTGAGCTAGTTGGATTGAAAGGATAGTCTTTGGCATCCATAAATCCCTATTGGATCACTCCCCGCAGAGGGCAGTTTGAGGCGATGCCCTTTGGGTGCTGCTTTCATAGGTACTCATTGATCCCTACTGCCTTTAGATTGTTTCATTTGGACCTGAAACTATGCAGCGTGTACCAGTACTTTGTTCTTGCACAGATCAGTGACTTTTCATTGCACTATATTAAGCCACTGATTCCTTGTCTGGTCTGGTCAACATATGTTTGAGATGTGTTTACAAATGTTAAGCATTTTTATGGTTTATTTTAATTATGTGTTTTTACTGATTTATTTTTACTGTTAACCCTGTCTGCAAACCCAATTCCACTTATGGGGCAATAAAGTTTTTTGGATTGAATTGATTTCAATTGAAACGGCAACAGTGATAAAGTGACCGATAGTAAGACTGACTGAGAGGCGTTCCATACTTTAGAGGACAGAGAGCAGGGAGAGTGTCAGCATCAGGTGACATCTCCTAAAGCTCTGGCCAACAGCAGGGACCTGGATTCCCCCCCGACGCCAGGCGCTCAACGGAAAATCAGCTTTTATTGATCCCAATAAAAAGCACCTGCCCTCTGTATTGAAATGATATAAGTGTCAAAAACTGAACAGATATGGTTCGGCAAGAGGTCCCCAGCTTTTATTATTCTTGAGGAAAGATATTAAGTCCCTGCTTGGTTTACGAGTGAATCAGATTCATTTCAGTTCATTGTTGTGGCATTTTCTGTGGTTACACATTACAAATTTATCATGTATTACATCAGCCTGTTTTTGGTAGATTATACGGTATGCTTCAACTCCTTTTGAAAACCTTTTCTGAATACTCTCCAGCTAAAACAATGGGCCTGAAGTCAGACTGCTCTGCTAAAACAATGAGAGGACTGTTCCCCACCTTTATCATTAAAGCAGACCTCTCTCTCTCTCTCTCTCTCTCTCTCACAGAGAAATACAGCTGGCGTTGGACGAAATATGTCTGAGACATCTCACCAAACAAGAGCTTCTCTTTCAGTCCATTTAATAGCAAATATCTGGTGGCTAAAGCTCTGTCAATGGACATGAACGTTTACAAAGAGCCTGGTTGGTTAACTGGCTGAAACATGCCTCACTGTCAGAGAGCAACACAGAGGCACATTTCTATTACAGTAATCCCTGTTTGTGACAACCAAGGTGTACTGTTCTCAAGACCGCCACTGAGAGACGAGGAGCAGACTGAGGCCAACTTATAGTTCAGTCAGAAACACTCTGGTCAAGTGTTTAGATCCATTCGATGGGGAGCTAGTCACCCCACAAACACCCGTGTAGCTCCTCACCCTCCTCACCCGTGTAGCTCCTCGCTCAAACTACTCAAATTACTGAACTCACGCGATACCCAATATTTACCTCTATCAAGTATTAAAAATGAATTCACGTTGCCCTGGTCGCATGAGGAGGACTCAAGCCTGCGTTCCACTAAAATTAGAACAGTCTTTGTTCTTCGGCCCCCCCCACTCTCTGAAAGTTCAGCCTGAGCGACTTGCTGACTTGCTGTTTCTGTGTGAATATGTGAGCTGACTTTGCAACTATGTCATGGTCTTAAAGGTTTGACAGTGAAGTAAAATATCTGCTGTGACATGTGCAGAGCCCAGAGACCGGGCTGCAATGAGGGATGTTCTGAGTTAGAGCCGACCTCCCAACCCCGTCCTTCTCCTGCTCCACGCTGTGTGTGTGTGTGTGTGTGTGTGTACTGTAACACCACGGTGTGTGTGATTGAGTGGATGAGACATACATGGGGGGAGGTGGGGGTGACTCAGACGAAGCTTGGTGGAAGGCTATGAGTAGGGTTAGGGTTTGCCAATATTAAACTTTCAATAAAAGTTGGACATTGGCCAGTCAGTGTCCCCTGTCGGTACCACTGAGGTGAGGATAGCACATCTTCACAAACTATCGGCAGCTTCAATCTACACCTGTAGACAACAGCCCCTCCTCCATTCCTCCCCATCTTTGCCCTTCCTCACAGCTGACCATCAGCATTGGCTTGAAGTTCTCATCTTCCCTCTCTCCTTTCTTGCCTCATGGCGTCACATCCTGGCGTGTTGGTGACCCGGGACTTGGCCTGAATATGGTCCCGTGGCGAGAGAGACACGCGAGTGAGCAAACGCCCGGCGCGGTGGGGCTGGGAAACACATCATACAGCCCCTTCCACCCAACGCCCAACGGCATCTCAGAGGCACCGAACACCGGCTAATTGGTTTCATCTGTGTCCCCGCTGGGCCGGCATAAAGGTGTGCAAGGGATGATCTCATCACAAACACACACACACACACACACACACACACACACACACACACACACACACACACACACACACACACACACACAGGATCCAGATAGGGTTTCTGTTATTTCTTGCTCTGCTAACCTGTTAGGAGTAAAGCCATGTGTTTCTATAACACCATCTCAGCATCTGACTCCAACTGTATTCACCATCCATGTCCTTCATGTCCAAATCAATGACCTTCCTTCACTTCATAAAGGTCAACATATACACAGTCATGGAGTTTTGGTAAATATGTCAGCTGTACCAAAAAGAAAAAGAAGAGGGCAGCCCAAGGGGCCACTTTCCAAGATCCAGATAAGGGCCGATCCCTTTTGAAGTGGGATCCCGTTAGAACAGTAGCCTAATATTGAGATCTTGAGCCTAATCTACTAACAGCTAGCCCAGTGGCTGCACCAAGACAAATTCTTTTTATGTGGCATGTACTTGGCCAACAGGAGTGATTCAGATTAAACTTCAGACAGATTTTGTTATATACTCCATAAACCTTTATATTTATTTTCATAATCAATATATTTTCATATATTTTCACATTAGATGTATTTTAACTTTCATTCATTTTTCTGTCTCAGTATGTTCTACTGCTGTTATTTTGCACACACATGTAGTAAATTCATATATTTTCATTCATATATTCTTTCTTAATATGTTCGGTTGCATTACGCCTAATAACCTGCTTTGCTCTATTTTTATTTATACTCATTTTTTCTTTGCTGTATCCTATTATTTGCTGCTCCAATTTCCCCTCATGGATCATTCAAGTTTAATCTAATCTAATCAAAATTGTATTTGCAAATAATTGTAGCTTAGCTTTTATTTTAACCAGCTTGGCAGTACCAGCTGGGTGGGGTTTACTTTATCAGGACAATACAGTCTGCTAGACTGTCAGTCACCGAAAGGTATAATAATATGCCCATCTGGTACCCCAAGCAGTTTAAAACAAAGGCTAAAAAAGCATACTATGTTGACCCAGGTAGGTGTAGTCATACCGTGAATGGCTTGGCGGATCCCTTGTCTTCCTTGCCTGAGATGACTTTGGCGTTCTTCCTGGTCTCCCTCAATCTCTCAATTGTAGGAGGCTTAATGAACACTACGTAGGGTTTAAACTCTGCCGTCCGTAGATGCTTTACCGTCTAAAAGGAGACAAAAAACAAAACAAAAAACATACTGCATATGTGTAAAAGTGCTGGAAGAGAAGCGTGGGGGTGTGTAAGAATTTGTCAAGGGTTAGAATAACATAATGTAAAACAATGATAGCCCCTGGCTGTCTAGTGGATGTGGTACTATCACAGCATGAGTAGAAGGAGAAACTAGATCCATTTCTCGACATATCTGCTTGGCCTTTCTGCCTCTGCTCTCTGGTGATGACAGCAGGACACAACGCTGTGGGGTTGGCAAGCAAGCAACTGTGTGTACGCACGGAAATTCAGCGTATATACTGAAACCTGGTGTGTGCTATCTGTGCACTGATCAGGTTTCTCACTGTTGCGCTGATGTAAAATTCCATGACTTTTCCACAAATTCCAATAACTAAGTTGGAGCGCTTCCATGACTTTTTTTATGTAGTTTTTCTAAAGGGGTCATCATTCTGGTTCCCATTCCAGTTGGGCTGCTGTGGAGACAAACAGCTGAAATACAGCATCTAAAAAAAAATGATGGTGTGAAGTTGTAAATTATGACCCATTTATAAAATCCCTTTTATTCCCTGACTTCACACCTCTCAAACTTCCATGATATTGCAGAAATTCAATGACCAGTGGAAACCCTGACTGACTGAAACTTCTGCAACATGTGTCTGTGTGTTGAAATACCGAAGAGCAGTTGAGAGATCAGAATTGCTCAGTTGTGGCGCCAAGCCTCGGGGCCTCCTCGGGGCCGGTACCATGATCGAGGCTTCTCGCTGTGCTCATAGGCAACGAGTCCAAACCCACAACTGATAGGAAGATAGGACAGGAAAGCTTGGGGAGAGGGAGGAGAAGAGCCATCGGAGGATCATCTGTCTCCATCAGGGAGAGCATGGAAGGCTGCTTTCATCAGCCGCTCACCAAGCCAGCATGGAAGCAGACAACATCATTCAGCAACAACATGCTACCGACACTGCTGCTGATCTGATCCATAAGTCATATTGGAGCATTGGCCTGGACTGGGTTCAGAGTGGAGGTGGGGGGGGGGCGATTTTTGGCTCCCACAGCACCACAAATGTACGCTAAACATAAATATGCACACATAAGCATGCTCACGTACATGTGCACGCACACTCACATGGGCTCACACGGGCACATTTTCAAACACTCTAGCCGAGGGCTCTGGGGCTGACTCTCATTGCTGCTCGGGCTGGGGTGGTTTGAGAACATGCCAGGGTAATCTATATAATGGCGTATTTGTGCCTGTGTGTGATTATCCACTGAGCGAAAACAAACAGAGTAGAGCCTGTGGGGCTGAGGCTGGATGATACGGGCCTGGCCCTGGATAATGGGAATCGTGCTCCAGGGTTTGTTGGGGCTCAGCGACATGCCGGCCACTTGTGTAGGGGCTGATCGCCACCACCCAAGACACATAAGCCAAAGAGGAAATCTTCAAATAGAGGAAATTAGTGGTAATTGCTCCATCAAAATGCCCCCTTTAAAACCCACTTTGGTAACCCAGTAAGCAGCCAAGGCCTCAGGGAAGCCAACGGCCTCTCCGAAGAGAGAGATCTACTTCCGAGATAGGTGGGGACAGAGGTGCCAAAGGACTAAAAATACAGGAGTGAAGGATGGTGGGAAGGCGAGGAAGGGATGGTGAGGAAGGGTGTGTTGCGGGCTTGTGTCACTCACAAGAGGCTGGACGTCCAATAGGCACACTTTATTCTTGGAGAGGACGGAGCGTACCGAGTCCAGACTGGTCCCATAGTAATTCCCTTTGTACTCGCCATGCTCGATGAACCTGAACAAGAGGTGAGAGGGGAGCAAAAGACACAGAGAGAGGGGAGATGGGAAGACAGAGACAGAAAGGGCGAATTAAAGCAACATAGCAACAAAAAGCAGAGCGAGGAAACACTCCACAGCTCTGTCACTCACCCCTCCGACTCCTGAAAAACATTGAATTTTATTTTGCAACTGTGCGGATTAGCATTTAATGTGAGACTAATGACCCCAGGGAGTAACGTTCGAATCTGGTAGACCGTCTGTGTCCACACACTCCTGAGATCCATCTTAGAAATAATGACATATAAAAACCCTACAGAGCCACAGGGACAGGGGGATTATACTTTCAACCACTGACAGATCTGAAGGTAGCGTTCTTCAGCAGAACGCAAAAACCAGACATTCTGGCAAAGCCGGTTTTTATATAATCTCCTATGTTACCCTTTCAATCAGTAACACCTGTTTGCTCCAGAACGACCAAAAAGCCCCCGCACCCCAGAACCTTCTCTCCCTAAGCTGGGGAGGGGGGGGTTTAGCAACCCGCCAAGCAACCAGGCGCGAGCAAACAAACACTTTTCCACCAGATAATCTTCTCTCCTTCACACCAATCAGCTCTCATGAAAAAAAAAGCCACCGGTGTATTTTTAGCAGAAAACAAGGAGGCAAAAAAAGTGAGTGAGCGAGAGTAACGACGTGGAAAGAATTTCAACCCAACAGGACGCCGCGGTATGCTCGCAGTCTGCTCATGACGAGTGTTGGACAAAATGACTGCCTCGCTGTGACTGATGCCATGTAAAAATAATTTTTTATAGTAATTGCCCATGTAAGAAAGTTTTACTCAGCTTTAGAAAAAAATGGAGGCTTTAAGTCTCTAACAAGCTCATAGTCAGTTATGGGAAATCCATTTAAGAGCATCCAGTAGTCTGTTTAAAAAACTCTACTGTACTGTTTATTGTAGGAAAGATGGTATATAGATTTGGTACAGTACTATAGGAAGGCATGCCAGTAGAGGTTTGGTTATATTGAGCATGTACTGTATGGATGCTTGCCATTTTTAACATACAACAGGGCTTCCCTTGGGAAAGTTGTTCATGCTACACATGCGTTGTTGTGGCCCCATTCCTTAGTGACTTTTTATTTAGCTGTCCAGAGGGCATTGTTTCTGCTGCATGCACCGAGGCATAACGCAAACAAGGTCATCTCACTCCTCGGCTCCTTCCCTGCCTTGTAATTTCAGTGAGGAGTGTCCCACGCATCGTTGCCACATCACAGCTCTGTCACTCACCCCTCCGACTCCTGAAAAACATTGAAT
>OOFE01011124.1:3207-13266 GCA_900323365.1 Monocentris japonica
TGTGTGTGTGTGTGTTGTACCAGTCTTCTTGACCTCCAGGGCGCAGGACAGCGTGAAGTGGAGTGGTGAAGTGTGCAGGTTTGAATCCTGGAGTTCTTTGCAGTAGCTGCCAATCTTCTCCACAGGCTGCACACAGAAACCAACAAAAATTAAATAATAATATTGAAAATAATACTCATTTATATACTGGGGCTTGAAATTTACACTAGACAACAGCCAATTACTGTTGTCTGTCAGTCAATGAATCTGTGTCTGCGTAATAAGGTTAAGATAGGGGAGCACTGGGTGAAAAGGTACCGTACCGTGTCCACGTTGACACAGTGTCTGAGGAAGAAGTTGCCCAGGTTGGGGGAGTCACCGCTGAGGCCTTCAGCCTGCAGTGTAGGGAAAGTCCTCAGGATGTGGAAACTTGCATCCTCCTGGCCGTGGGTGACGAGGCTCAGACACAGGTTCATAGCATCTACCGGAAGAAGGCAAAAGTAGAGATTCTGTACAGTCCAATGGTGAATTCATGGTGATTACATATAGAATAATGTAATAGCAATGTGTACCTGGCACGTAACCCCTCTCGTGCCTCATGCGCTCCACCATATCGGGTACGTGCTGCTGGTGTCCGGCCCTGGCCAGGGAGAAGATCACCTGCATGATGTCCCTATCCATCAGACCGCAGTCTGCACTCTCCGCCATCTCAAGAGTCTGACAGAGAGAGAGAGAGGAGGGAGGGAGGGAGGAAAGAAGAGAAAGAGGAAAAAGGTGAGATAGAAGGAGGAAGGGGAGAGGGAGGGGTAAAGGGTTGGATGGAAGGAAGAGAGAGAGGGGGGAGTGAGAACAAGAGGAGGAGGAAAGGGAGGAGGGGTAAACATAAAGGCAAACATTCATTAGATACAGACCCACTTATACACAAGCGTAAACTGTGCTTCATCACCCATCCATCTCACCAACACAACCCACTGAATGAACACACACACCTTTTTAATATTGTCCATGTCTCCCTTCTCAGCATAGGCACTGAGCAGTGATACATAAGTGTCAGGCCCCGGTTCAATTCCTGCCCCTTGCATCACGGATAGGATGTTCTTAGCACTCTCGATGTCACTGCACATATAACACACGGACACTGGATTTTAAACCCAAATTACTGGAATATACAGAAATGTGTCTGTGACATCAGTAAATATCATCCCGTACGTTGAACAAAAGCAGTGTCACTCACCCTGCGCGGGCGTGGCCTGTTACCAGGGAGTTGAACACGGCTTCTGTGATGGGTAGATCTTTGCTCTTCATGAAACCCAAGATGGTGCTAAGTAAGGAGAACAGAAAGTTAAAAAGGGAAGAAACGAGGAAACAGGAAAGATGAAAGATTGTTCTCTGTTAAAACACTCTATTCATGTCTCAATGTATTTGAGCTGCAACGTGCTGAGACAAGTAACACTAAAATCACTTAGAAAATATCGTCTTGGAAGGTAAACTAAAAAAGACGGCTAAAATTACAGATTAATTGCCACCAAGTAAATGATGTCACAGAAATTAGGTGGAACATTGTAAGCAATTGATTGGCTGCACATGGATAACATTTGCCGGAATCTCTGGCACACAGTTAGCCTCACCCAATTTCACCAGCTCGACAAAGAAAAAGACCGGGCCACTACATATTCTATTTTACAGGTTTGTGACTTTGAATGCTTCTGTGTGTCGCCGACACTCTTTCCAGAAAGAAAAAAACCTGGGCCAAATTCCTGCCTCTGGTGGGATGACGTCAGTCAGTAAGACAACTTGCTTACCTGGCTCCCTCGATGTCTCCGTTTTGGCAGTAGGCTGCTATGAGTCTCTGGTAGGTCACCTGGGTATAAAAAAATCTTATTATTTCAAACAGAACTTGAAATCACTGAATTTGAATTCATTGTTCACAAGTTAATGATTTAGCAGATTCTCGGTTTCTATAAATTCTCAGCATTGTAAGATTTCAAAAATATACTCTGAAATTTCTTACAGGCTTCTTCAACTAATTAAGCACCAAAGTTTCCATTCCATCCTCTATTCAACAAATGTGTACTCTTGAAGGATGGGAGAAAAACTAAAACATTTTGAAATCAATCAGGTCAAACAGTTTCACAATGACCTAGAACAGATTGCCAGGATGGCATCATTGTGCATAATGATTTCGAGCAAACAGAAATCTTGCCAGGGTTTTTCCACCATTATTGTACCCTGCAGTACATACTCTGTTGGGCTGGACGTTAGCTGCTTCCATCTTGGCCAGGAACTCAGTGGGGGAGAACTTGAACTCATTCTGCAGGTAAACCTTCAGCAAGGCGTTGTAGTGGCTAACATCATACGATGCACCTGGGGAGGACAATGTGCAAAATACTTACTCCCCAGAGTGTTTCTTTCTCAAAGCAAATTGTGATAAAACATAGTACCATGCCTGCTGGTAATCCGCATGAACCCTATTCATGTAGCAAAAGAGCAAATGCCTGAAATGACAAATCTCCCTTCAATGTCATTTACTGTAGAGCAGCATAATAATACATTTTCCAACCCAGGAAAAAAAAGATGTGGGGCATTTGACTACTTTTATCTTACGAGTGATGTGTCCATTTTTGAGGTTGCTTAAGGGTCTAATGAGATCGATCAAGCACCCCTCAACTACTTTCAATACTTGGAACCACATTCAAATATAATTTTTCACAGGTCAGTTCAGTAGCAGCGCGCAGTGAGACAGTAATCTGGATAATATGCTGGTTAGGTTGGTGCCATTGGCGTGGCCTCTTACCCAGCTCCTGCAGCTTCTCCCAGATGCGGTGTGCCAGCTCAGTGCGCTCTGCCAAGGGCATCTCTGGCAGCAGGGAGCCACAGCTACGCAGCAACAGCAAGGCCTGGTTACTACTGGGATAGCCTGCAGACAGACAGGAAAGGAGGGTGGGGGTGGTTGGAGAGGTAGAAAGAAAAAGACAAATAGAAAGAAAAAGACAGAAATAGAAAAGAAAGAAAGAGACTAAATGAGTACTTTGCCAGGTGGTGAGATTTCTAGCTTTCAAAACTTCACTGTCCGTCCTGTACTCGGAACAAAAGCTCCCCATCCATTGTGGAGTTTCAAAAGAGGGATGGGTTCTACCTTTTGTTGCATCGATTTTTCTCTGAAAACTTCCTTGAAAGTGTCTCAGTTATCAAAAAATCTTATTCTAGTTCCAAAATGTAACACATACTAAACAGTGTCCAGCCATGCCTGCAAGTTGCAAATCATGGATGTTATGGACCAAATGACAACACTGACACGTCAAATAATTATGATTTGGGAAAATATTGTACATACTCAATTGAATATAGGTGGGCAACTGGCCCAAATGGGCTTTCTTAAGACACACGGGCTAGAGTGCAACTACACAAAGCTATCCAACCCTTTTGCATTAGTGTCAAATATCAAGACACATCACTGTTTCTGTGCAGCAGATAAAGTACTAAGGATTTTAAAATGTTTCTTTTTCTTCAAATAAAACATGTACAAAACAAAACTACAGAGAGACATATTTCTGAACGATGACATTGTGCCAGCACCACTGTGAGTGAAGCAATACATACTGAGGATATACAACAAACCAAAACCAGCCCATCATGAACCTGTAACCACTGTGAACTTATCTCATGTTCATCTCTAAACTAAATTCTATCACTTAGTTGGCTGAGGTACTAGTGGTCTGACTACATGCTTCTGTCTCCCTGAGCCCCTTCATGTTTGCCTGCCTGCCCACCTGTCCTGCAGATATCGTGGAAAATGCGGAGCAGCAGGGTCTTGGTGATGCGTCCAGTCCTCCTCACAGAGCTGTCCAGCTTGGCCAGCGCCCAGTCAAACTGCTGCACCTGCTTGGAGCGCACTCCGAGGCTGGCCTCATTCCTTTGCTCTGTGGCCACCGCGTAGCCACGCATGGCCCCCACTGCATACGGACACACACGTCTGTGTAGGATGGGCATTGACAACAGGGGAGAGGGGGATAGAAGTGGACAGAGGGGAAAATGAGAAGGGCCATAATGAGGGATGGATGGACGGGAATGGGAGAGGGTATAAAACGGAAGAAAGACAGCAGAGAGAGAGGGCAAGGAGGACAGGAGACAGATAGAATGAAAGGCAACAGTCAGTCCAGCTGTGTGTGTGTAAGAAAAACTTTAATGTCTAACACCTTTGCTTCAAAGTGTTGAGCTGTGCTGAGTGCAGAAGGCTACAGTAGTAAAAACGCCACAGACATGGTTTATCCACCTTCCTAATTTCCCAAAAGATGTTTGCATTTGTCATGAGGCATGACCTTGACCTCTTCACACTGTAAATCATGGCTGCTATCCAGCACTGTTAACGTTAATGGTGGCTAATGTCCCTGTAGTACATTCAGTAACAAGATGTTGACCATAAAGTGTGATATCAAAACCTGCGTCATGGAATTAGCTAAAGTACAACTGACGAGCTAGCTAGCTAATCTCAGATGGTGGGCCTCTTGTTCAGAGCTAGCAAGCAGTTAGGATTATTATTATTATTATTAAGAGGGAGACAGTAATGGCGTGAAGTTTAAGTATGTAGTCCTATTGTGGGTTTAAGTATGTGGTGTTGAAATGAATAAAATGCAAGCATGAGTTACACAAGCACAGATCATCACCTAAAGTAAAATAGGAGGCCATGTTTGTTGCCTTTTCACTGTTGGCAGCTATGTATCGCAATATTTAATCTAACATTAAGGAGCATTCACATTGTCTTTGATAGTCCTGTCGTATTCGTGTATATTTGCGTGTGATTCTGCCTGTCATTGTCTCAATGACATTCCTGGTTCATGATCACGCGTGGACCATAGCTACAGTTGCTAAGCGGGTGCATGATACCTGGACGCATTTTCCAACCCAGGGGAGATCTGTCTGGAACAAACTCCAATTCTTCTGCCGCCGATAGCTCCGCTATACAGCCGAATGATTGGCGGTCCATTTCTTTTGGTCCCTGTAATCTGAAGTAAGCCCGAAGGCGAAAACTTGAGTAACCGGGCTGATCTCAAGAGCGCAGCCATGTTTTCGTCGCAGCGTGGAAGGGCATCCGTAACACGTGACCGGTCAAAGCGCACAGGGAGAGCGCACTGCGAGCGTAGGGGTGTCCTGTGAGTTTACGTCAGATTTTTCCCTAGATGTAAATATTCTGGCTAATATTATACCGTTAAAATGAACGGACAACGTCAGATAACGTACTAAACAATTTTAACTCACTTTTGCAACCGTCGTGTGTATATTTAAAATGTGTTATATCACGATCCCCATCAATTGTACATAGAGCAAACCTTTCCCCTGTAAGTATCTCTCAAGGTGAAGATGCAATGAGAATGTGTACATCATGTGGTATCAAGTATCTTTACACTACGCTCATTGTAAACATTCTGTGTTTAACAGCATATCAAGTATGATCCATGAAGGCCTTTTGATTTATTTTTATGTCAGTGAAGAGAATTTTTTGTTTTCACAATATTTTATTACATTGTAAACATGTTAAAAGACATCAGTATGAGCAAGAAAGACTCCATTAGCTCAATTCTTCAATCAACACACTATTCCCCTTCCTCTTTCCTTTCTTCCAGCTCTCCTCAACTGCTGTCTTCGCTTTCTCCATGGTATTCCTTTCACTCCACCTTTTACTATGTTCATTCCACAGGCCGATGGCCAGACTACGTAGCTGATGGGCATTGTCGGACACCCAGGCCTGAAAGAATTCACACTTCTTCCCTGCCAGGAAGTTCTTCTGTCTCTTTTTCCCTTCCTCTCCTCCTTTAGGCATGGCTGCCCTGGCCTGGGAAAGCGCTGAGCGGAGTTGACTCAAGGCTGCCAGGCAGTATCCTGTAGCATCCTTCCTACTTCTACCAGTCATGATGTGAGCCACGGCCTCCACAGCCCTGGCTGAGGCATGGGGATCTTCCCTGTCAAAGTAACCCCCAGCCAAAATGGCAGCCTCTCCACAATCTAAGGCCTCTTGAATAGAGTTGAACACCCTGCTTGAGTTCAATGCCTCAGACACAGCTAGGATCATGTCACAGAACTCAAGATTCAATGAATCAGTGTCACCATTGAACAGGCCTAGGGTGAAGGTGTAGCCAAAAAGTGCATTGACGAAGCCATAGCACACAAGAGGAGAGGGACTGGCGGACAAGGAACTCAACTTTGGAATTCTTACAGAAATTGGAGGCACAGTGGAAAGTGCTGAACTTGCTCCTTTGACTTTGCTTTCTTTCCCACTTCCCCTTTTTTTCTCTCTCACCTTTGTGGCTGATTTACCCTGATTCTCAGCTATTTCTGGTGATTTCTTGACTCTGCTATCAATTTTTTGTTCATCAGTAAGAGTTTTAGCTCTGACTGCAATTCCTGTATTTACAGGGTTATGCTCTCCTCCTGCCAGTAAACTGCCTCCCTCCAGTTTGCTTGCCTCCTCCTGCAGTACCTCCACCAGTGCTCTCCCTCCCTCCTCATGGACCTCCCACCATGGTCTCCACAAGGGAACAAACCCACCAAAAGTCCTGCCCTTGATCAAACCCATAAACTTCTCTTTCTCCTGGCTGTTCAGAAGTTCCCACAGCACCTCTTCACTAAGCATATCAATATCCAGCCCTGAAAGTCTATCAGACAAGTCCAGCTCTTCCTCTCTGCCTTCAACTTCCTCATCCATGTCTCCAACATTGGCTACATCCAACAAGTCCCCATCTCCATCTTGTCCTCCAAGCTCTTTGAGTTTTCTCAAAATAGCCTCAATTTCTGTTGCGCTCCCTTCCTCAGATTGTTGAAGCTCTGCTAACTTGGACAGGAGCTCAAAAACCTGTGCTCTGTCCTTTACCTCTCCTTCCTCTTCCTCATCATCTGACACAATACCCACTTCTCTTAACACACTTTCCATTCCTCCCTCTGTCCTTTCTGCCTTTTGTCTAAGCCCCAGGAGAATATCCTGCATTTTCTTTCTCCCCTCAGCCTCCGATTCCCCCATGTCCTTCAGCTCCTGTAAAACAGATTCCTTGTAAAACTCCTCAGAGCACACAGTGTGATCTGGACCCCGATAGCATGCCAAACCACAGTAAGGCAAGTTACATCGAGGACAAGTATAGCAGGAAGGTTTAGAGTTGCACAACCCACAGACTGTGCTCTGTTTGATATTGTTTCCATCATCTGTAACCTCCTCGCTTTGTGTATTGGTTGGTGTGAGAAATTCTTGTTTGGCAGCTCCTCTGGAGGGGAGTACAATCCCATCTCTAGTCACAGTCTCGGACTCTGGATCAGTCCAATCGCTGCAGTGGGACTCTTCTTTTGATCCAATGTCTGTTAAAAGACTCCTCACAGATGGGGGAAGTCGCTGCCTAAGTAATGGATTCATTGGCGGTCCGAAAAAAAGATGGTCCGAAGCACGTTGTGGCAGCAAAGTGGAGTGGGAGGTGTGGAGTGTCAAGTCCGCAAAAAGGCAGTCTAAATAAATGAAGAAATTACAATTAAATGTAATGCAATACGTAGGCTAGCTAAGTTAGCTAACGTTAGCTAAGCCAGGGTTTGACATGTTACAAAATGTGATATGTGTACATCTGTAAACAAGCTTCAATATTACCTTCATCCTTAGAAGACGTCGATAGCAACGGTCAATGCGGATGTAACAGGCTTTTCCCAATAACAATATTTTGGTAAAAGTTACTACATGCTTAGCACCATATGCATATTTGTAACGTTTCAAGTTTGTTTTCCCGTAAAGCCATATGTCGCTATTTGATGACGTTTCGTTGTCGTAAAAACGGTGTTATTTTATTTTATTTAAAAAAGAAATACAAGCAACATGATTGCACCATTAAAAAAGGCTAATTTCCAGTTGGAGTAAAAAATATTATGGGGGAATACAAAGGCATTATGACAGCTATATTAATATCATAAAATATCAATTAGACAAATAATTAACTAACTAGTCATGTATTTCTTAAATAAATACAATGCATATTTGAGAAAATAGACCTAAGAATCAGGAACTTTTTGTTTGTAACAAATTAACTCAGCACAGCCGGAGGCACAATTTGGATAGAATCACGTCTGTACATGTGTGGGAAGACCAGTTTATTTAACAAACTTGATTCTTTTGTGCTGTCTGATAGTATTGAATCAATTCAGGGCAGGGTTACACACACACACACACACACACACCGCCACTGCTGCCCCAACAGCATGATGAGTAATACCATAATACCATCACAAAACAAGACAAACAAGAAGCCATTCAGAGAGCGCAAACATTTGCCAGCACTGAACAATTCTCCAACCTGCTGTCACACCCAAAAACATCATTCCTGTCAATGAAAGTTAATTGATTTGCCTGCAAACATAACTGGAATTAATTCTCCTTCTCTGTTAGTTTCAAAGTTATGGCTAAAAAACAATAATCGTCTGATGGCGGAAATCCCACATCCAGATCACCACCAAAAGCTAGTCAATTTTCATTGAGATCTGTTCTGTTTTTGAGATAACCTGCTGACAGACAAACTATTAAACTGAAAAGAACATACAGTATCATTATAAGCACAAACTGATCTGGTCTAAAAAGAGGTTAACTGAGGTTAACCTAGGTTTGCTCCCTTTCTTTCCTGTTCCAAGTAACGTTATACGTCAAGTCCACTCTGAAATAATGACGGTTTCTACTACCATAAATTTGGACTAATTTACAGCTGCACAATCTCAACACGTTGGCCAGATAGGGTCTTGCCTGCGTCAGCATCCATTGCTAACTTGCTATCGTATCCATTCTATTGTCTCATGTAAAATCTGGAACTGGATTAAACTGTCACTGACTCATATACAGAATTGGTTCACGAAGTGAACCAAACAAATCACTCACTTTGTACCATGTCTTTTGAACAAAAGGTGGCACTGCCTACATGGCTGAACGATTGAATGGTTCATTCAGTCTGAAACAGCAACGGATGGTTCCCTCAGTCCAAACAAAAGATGTCGATTCAGCAACTGAGCTCGTAACCCACACACTAGCAATTCAACTGCTGAAAGAACCGAACAAATTGTACAATATTGTGCTTGTACCATGAAGTAGTATGGTGTTTGGGTGGCACGTATTGACGAAAATGAATGGATGAATAAGAAAGTTTGAGAATTTGTGAGTTTGTTGTAAAGGTGGGAGTAGCCAGCCAGCGTTGACCCATCACTAGCATGTGTCTATCTGTATGTGCATGCTGTTTGTCTGTCCATTTGTGTATCTCTCTGACTGTGTTGTGCGTACATCCATGAATGTGTCTACATCTCCCGTGGGGCTGCTTGCTAGGAGGTGATTGTCTCCTGCAGGGGGTCAAGCATGGTAAAGGTCATGCAGGTGGGGAGTTGTCAGACGGTTGTCCACCCCTCACTGGGCCAAGGGCATCCTGTGCCGCCTGTCAGAGCCCGTGGGGAGAGGGGGGGTCGACGTGGGGCATGCTGTCTTGGCCCCGCCCCTGGCTGCCATGCCAGCAGTCCTGGGTTGCATGCTGCCTCCCCATGTCTCCCATCTTCTTCGCTGGCATGCCCTGTGACATGCTAGTGCCTCCCATCACTAGATCCATTCATACATACAACATGCACTGCTAATCACCTATGATATAATCCACAATCATGTTAGGAATTTTGTAGAAGGATTTTTTCCCTATTTATCTTATTTAGGTGCAGTTTTTAAGCTTTTTGGGAGCAATTTTGTTTCACAAACATACATTTATATTGCATATATATATTCACTTAATACCATTAAAACACATATATGCACAAGCACTCATTGCATCATACTACACACATGTAGTACCCCTTTAACACACACACACACACACACACACACACACACACACACACCCTGCTGTTTACCACCAGCTGATAGGTGATGGGGAACAGGCTCTGCCTTTTGGGCATGTCCAGCCCTGGCATGACTGGGGCTGTTTATGTGTTTGTGTGTGTGTGTGTGTGTGTGTGCATCTGTGTGTGTGTATGTTTGTGTGTGTGTCTGTGCGCACAGTATGAGAGGCTGCTGTGAGCAGACTTATGTTGATGTGG
>OOFE01011126.1:0-12291 GCA_900323365.1 Monocentris japonica
ATCAAAGGTTGTTTGTTTTTAGGGGAATACAAGTCGGCAATGATTTTGTAGATGGAAGGTTTTGTGAAAAGGGATGCAAACTGAGGCAGGTGATCTTGGTAATTTTTCATATATGTAGTAGTGCGTAATTATTCAACAGCGATACCCAAATGGGAAGGGAGAGGGGTCTTTCCAAGGCCTAACCATCCTTATAGTCCAGAGCCCAAAGCAAGAAGACCCTTTGTCCACTTGTTTTCCTGTTTTGTCATCAGTCAATATGGGATCTCAGTAAATAGATATATACACATTTATCCATTTAGAGAACATACTATACATTATCTATATCATTTTCTTCGCTCTGCGTTTCTGAACTTACATTTGAAAAGAACTTCCTTTTAGCGATCAACAGTAGGTGCTATACTACATTATTCACATATCTTAAATATCCAAGTTTGTTGTTCTATGTGTTGTTTAAAGAAAAAAAATAATACTTCGATGTTGGCATTGACTTGAGCTGCTGTTCTTTGTTTATTTGTTTATTGTTGGCCCCAAAATCTGGTGAGACTATTCCTTTGCTGAAAAACCAGATAAATGAATTCGGGCCTTGTAAGAATCACTTAACAAGTTTTTTTTGTTTGGCTTGCTGACTTTTAGGTTACTTGCTGAGCGTGAAACGTTTGTCAGAATTTAATAATGATTAGCTAGTTCTGTTAGTCTAGATATTTGTTTCCTTAAAAAGGATCTATGACAACTGTGTCTTTATTTGCTGTGTACAAATAGATGATATATATATAGTCTACATTTGTTTTACAATATCTACTGTACTATCTGAGTTGTCACTGTTCTTTTGTTTGAGCTTGTCTTTTTCATATGACAACTTATTATGAAGTGGTGGTTCAGTTACTTAGAAAAACTTGTGAGGAAACTGTTCAATTGTTGTCATGTCGCTTGTGGAGAAAAAAAAAAGATTTGGATTATCTTTTAGTTAACTACCGCGGCAAAAGAAACCGAACAAAAGCTTAGAATATAACTGTATTTGTTTAGCGATTTATTTACTTATCTATTTTTGAAACTATTTATTTTTCTATTTATTTGTATTTATTATATATTTATTAATTTATTTATTTATCTGTGTATTTATGTATTTATTTGTTCCGTTGTCTGTGTATTTGCGTGATTCTGGTACAGGGAGGGGGGCGTTTCTGAGTAAAAGGGAACAAAGCGACTAGTGGAGAGGCTCTTCCAGTAGTCCACTGCACTGAGAGAACTTTTAGTACGTTTGTGCTTTGTACCAATATATCAAAATTACAATATAAAAAATCTAAAAGTCGAGAAAACTGAAAAAAATGTCCGGAGGGTTGGGGGACGCTCTTCCCTTATTACTAGAAGCAGTTACTCGCTATGCATAACCTAGTTAATAGTTAAATTTGCTATTGCTTTTTTCTTGTCTTGTTAAAATGAAATCTTTAGATCTTTTTCAATAAAGTTTAGTCTTAATAGAATGTTATAAACAGTCGTTCTGGTTCAATATAACCTGTGATAAGTTTGTGTAGTTCTAAAAGCCACTCCGTCCACACCCTCCCTCCACTTACTACCGCTTTGTGATGAAACCTTATGCAAAAACGTGGGTCTGAAAGCATAGTTTTCAGTTTTCAAAAAACATTTTATATGACATTCAACTCTTGGAGGCTTGGGCAGATAAATTTTAATGAGCAAATGCCCATTGTTGTTTGAGAGCCATTCATTGCACTGGACTAAATCGGTCAAAATCACCTAAGAGTCAAAACTTATTTTTAAAAATATTCATCATGTTTTCAAATTACATACCAACAAATCTTTAAAAACGAGAAATTGTTACCATTGCACACTAACTGTAACTTGCGGCAGTTGTTGCTATACTTAACAAAGTACTCTGGAGGTATGAAAAGGGATTGTACCGATTCTATATTTTATATACTCTAATATGATATATATTATATATTTTGAAAGGTAAAAGGTAAGGGAATGGTTCCAGAAGTAAATATACTGAATTGGAATTTTTTGTTTGTTGTTAAGTCTTGAAAACATGAAGGAGGTGTGTGGAGAACATGGTAAACACTCAGACGCATGCTCGCATAGTAGACATCTTCTCCCTCACACCTCAGTCATCTGATAGGCCGGGTCATCTGACATCATCGTCATTATCCAGTCATCATCCTCATCATCCAATCACGTAGTGTTCTAACTTCAGAACACCAACTAACAAACCAACCAACCAACCAACCAACCAACCAGACCCCTTCATGCTCCCCACTGCCGTCGGGAGCTTGAATTATGCAACGACCCCAGTAGAATGTTCTGATGTGTGAACTAATTTCCTACACTGTATGATTTTTGAACTCTTACGATGTGTGCCTGTGTTCCGTCTAGACCCTGTGTGTGCACAAGTGTGTGTGTGTGTGTGCGTGCGCACGCGTGTTTGCATGCATGTTACTATGTTCCTTTAAGAGAGCGCGTGTATCTTCACATGTTTGTGAGTGTGGGAGAATATACATGCATGTGTATCTGTGCGTGTCTCTGTGTGTATGTTAGTTTCTGTTTGATCATTTGTGTATGATTGTGCATTTGGGTCTGTGAGTGCACTTATACACAAATGTATATCTGTATCTCCCTGAGTGTGTGTGTGTGTGTGTGTGTGTGTGAGAGAGAGAGAGAGGAAGCAAGCAAGCAAGTGTGTCTGAAATGTATTTGTGCAAACGTATGTACATGTAAGGGTCTGTGAAATGTGAGTGTGTGTTTGTCAGAGTGTTTGAAATGTGTATGTGTGTGTGTGTGAATGTGTGTGCATGTCAGGGTGTTTGAATGGGGCTGCGTCACCTCGCTCTATGCCCAACCCCTATGGCTCACACCATCCCCTGTAGCGCCTTATAGTGGCAGCCTGCCAGTAGGAACAACGCAGCCAGTAGTGGAGGAGGGAAGGTGAACAGAGGAACTAGGCTCTTCTTGTCAGTTTTCATTTTCCTCCTGAGACGTGTTTGTTTACTATCTGAAAAATCTATAAACGAAATCTTTAAAGACAAAAAAGACGAAAAAATGTTCACAGGGCCCCGTGACTGCGGCTCTCTACTCTCTCCTGCTTATGTTATTACTTAACAATTATCAATGATGATTATTATGATTATTATTGCTATTATTCTTAGTATTCTTATTCTTATTATTAATCCAATTACTGCGATGAATGACTTCATGTTATCCTTGCTAGTTAGGTCATTTCTGAAACTGGAAACAAAATAAAAATCTTGCTGTAAATGTTTGTTTTTTCTTTTTCATAAAACTGTTGTGTTTGAATTATTTGTACTTTTGAATGTTGGGACAATAAAATGAGGTGTTAAGAGCTTGGCTGTTTCTTGTCATGATGGATGAACTTGCATGTAAATATACTGTCCTCTACTTCTGTCATAAGGTAAAGAACTCATATCAGTAATATAACACAATAGAAGCTAGCTATTGTAAATCATACATCTAATCTTAAATTCACCATGACCTTCCAGTTATTAAAGAATAGTCACGACCATGAAGCACAGTGCAGTACAAGCACAGAGTGGGCATAAAACACTGTGCTAATCTCAGTCAGTCCTCTGAGGTGCAGCTATAGGACAGATGAGAGGACTCAGCCAGCTACATCAGTGAGATAACACTGCCCCCTGTATCTCTAGCAGAGTATCAGAGACATTCATAGCACAGTGCTGCTAATAGGAATACTGTAATTTAGCAACGGTGAATATATACTGAATGTGTCGGAAAAGCTGGGCTGTCCGCTGAGAAAACAACTGGAGCAGAAGGCTAAGAATTACACCTTTGCAGAGGGAATGCATGTGTTGTTGGAAGAGGGGAAATGCCACCACAATCGGCTCATCACGGCTGTAGGCCACATCTGCTCATCAATAGCAATGTTAAATGATGAAACGACCCAATAATGTTCAGTGATGTGAGCCCATCTTTATGCCTTTATAATCTAAGTAAAACCAGAGAGCATTAGTGAGGTCGTGGAGGAGATTATGGTTGTTAGAATGTGGTATGTCCAGCCAGCCTTGTCTTTCCTCTTTTGTTGTTAGGAAATTAATGAGCCTCCACTCTCATCAGGAGAACATGAGTCACCGGGTGCTCTCAAGTCGCCTTAAAACTGGATCCCTGGAGTTTTAGGCATACTGTAGTTAGTTCAATAGACAACTGTTGATGATTTTGAATTCAGTAAACTGCTGTTAAGTGAGTCCATTTTTTAATATACTATGGTTTAGACAAGTGGAACCCCCCCAAAAAAACTAGAATGAAGAGTAATTAATGATAATTTTGGCAAAAATCAGAAGTAAAGAACAAAACTGTCTAAATTCCAATGGAATTGAACCTGTTCTTGCTACTGAAAGTTGGATTTAATATTACTCCATTCTCACCATTACTATTACCAGGTGCAACCATATGATACTGCCTCTCAGTTTCTATATAAACCACCTTTCATCTGCCTGGGTGAGAACTGATCACACTCGCTCCGTGGTGTGAATGTCAGCATCCTGCCGTGCTGTGATGTAGAAGGCAGATCTGCCAAATGACAAGCATGAGCCTCGCAGTCGGAGGGATATTATTTGATAAGGAGCTACTTGTCTTTGTCAAATCTGGGTAGTCAAAACTCTGTGGTAGGGAGCTGTTGTTGCCCTCTAGCTCTCCTTGGTACACACTCTCACACTAATGGGATACCTCTGCTCACCCCTTTGTCCGCTGTGGGCATTTCACACTGCCTGCTCAAAAGAAATTCAACTTAACTTCACTGTGTCCTTTTTATTAACTCTGCTGCCCAGAGATGTGTATGTGACACACTTCATTTTCTGATTTGGCATTACTAGACTAACCAGACTGATCATTTAATTAGTATATTTTGTTTATGTATTCTACTGTTGTCCTTTCAAACTGAATTTAATTTGGAACAAAGGGTATCCTATTCCCTACAACTGTGTGAACAGGCATTCCCTGCTGGCACAGTATGGCCATCAAAATCAAAGCCTTTTTCTCCTTTTGCTCCTCACCTCCAAACCCAGTTGTCATTCTTCTCACAAATTTCTTCTCACTTCCTCTTTGTCATCTCCCAGAACAGTTGTAGCTGTGATCGTGTTACAACAATGCCTGTGGTGAAGGAAGCCTGGTTTTGGCCAGTGGCTCTGATGACTGACAGCTCCTCTTTTGGCACTCATGGTTTAGTGAGGGTTCTGGCATCAGTACTGCCTGTTAAGATGACTTTTACATTGCCAATGGAAGTAGGTATTGTGGCAATGGTGAATGATGGTGACGGTGGAAGTGGTAGTGGCCAGGTGAGATAATAATAATGTTTTACTTTATTCGTTCCTCTATAGAATATATATATAGAATTCTCTTGTCACTTGCCCCACATCCACAGGGAGGTGAAAGCACAGAGTTGCAGTTAGAGAACAGCACTCATGCCTGCTGGAGCTGGTAGGGATTCAATGTATTGCTAAAGGACACTTCTGCAGGGTGGACACTTGTCGACACTCAGGCTTGAACCTGGGTCCTGGGTGTTGTCTCCCTATTCACTACACTACTCTACTGGGAACAGACATTATCAGCTCACTATAGACCTTGGCTATGGTAGAGGGACTCTCATGGTGACTGCAGGTTTTGGCTGTAGCAAAGACTTGTGTGGTTGTGATGATTGTGATATTGGCAGTCCCAGCATCCTTTTTATGAAGGCTGGGACTTTGGCAGCGGCGGTAGTTGTGACAGTGACAGGGGGCCTTTATGGCTTAGATGTCTGTGATTGTGACTGCAAAAATGACAGGGGTTTCGGAATCAGTAATGATGATTGCTGTTGTTGGCAGTGGCAAATGCAAAGGTATTGTTCGTGGCTAGTTTGTTGACTGTTCTGGCAAATGCAGTGTTGTTGTTTGTAACGATGATGGCTGTGATAATGGTGGCGATGGCAGCGGCTGCTAAGATTAGGTGATGACACACAGGCTGCTTTTCTGAGGCAATAGAGAGGAGCAATATTGTCTTCAGCAGGGATGGTGATTGGCAAAGGAGATGAAATTACTCTCTATAGCAGGCTAGTGACTATAAAGCAGACAGTGGACTGTAAGAAATCTACTATTGGGTTGCTGTTTTGGGTTATAATATGTATATTTCCTCAAATTTGTCATGTGTCATGGCCCTCAGGACTAGAATGACTATAGCTGTTGTGACTGTTTCATTGGCTCTGCCTGGATGTTTGGTTTTGGCAATGGTAATGGTGTGTGCTGCTATGGCAAACACAGTGGTGTTGTTTGTGGCTAGGACGCTGATGGCTGTGATGATGGTGGCGGTGACAGTGAGAGTGGTGTTGGCTAGCAGAAGCAGCAGGCACCAGATCCCCTCCTGTTTGTTCAGAGACACACAGCAAAGCTTTACTGTGTTCAACCCAAGGCTGCAAACCCCTAGTAAAACCAAAACACTGGCATTGGTTAGAGCACATATTGTTTTCATGCCATTTCCAAATTCTCCCCCGTCTGCCTGAGTGTTTGTCTGTGCACCTGTCTTACTGTCTTGCTGTGTGTCTATTTATGTGCGTGTCTGTCTCTCTTTCTCACTCTTTCTCTCTATTTGGATGCTTTTGGAAACATACAGGCTATTGATTATTGATTTTCCAGTTGTCATCTGTTTAATGTTATTACCAAGACACATAGGTAAAGGCCAGAAAATCTCTCTGTGTGTGCAAGCACTTATGTGTATGTCTATGTTTGTGTGCGTGCATGAATGCTCCCTGAATGCCTGCATATGTGTATGTGTGAGTGTGTGTGTGTGTGTGTGTGTGTGTGTGTGTGTGTGTGTGTGTGTGTGTGTATGTAGGTGTATGTATGTGTGAATTCGGCTCTACAAGCCCAGCACCCAACCATCTGTCACCAAGGGGCCACCATGTTCCAAAGCCAATCATCTCCTTCCAACAGCTTCTAGGATCCTCGCTCTGCTTTCCAATGAGGGTCCAGAACGCCAACCACACATTCACACTCAGACAATGACAAAGTCTGCCACATGCTCCTATCAGCAGACACACACACACACAAACAATCACACAGACACTTGCCTTCAAAACAGTTAAGGCCCTTTTTCTCTTTGGGGAAACTCTGACTTTCATTGCAGTTCCAAAAAGTAGCTTGTTTGGTAGTTCAGACTGGCTCTCTAGTTGTATATGATGAGCTCAGATCTACAGTACAACATATATTTCAAATTCAGTGATCCATTGACTAATCCATATCTCAGTAAGCAATCCAGACTGTTACTAACATCTGTAAGTAACAACTGTAAAGTAAATCCATAAATGTTAGGAGAAATTTCTTTACCAAACATCCCACTTTTTACTGTCTGCTTAACCTGCTGAAATTGTCAGCAGCACAATCACACATATTGTTCATTTTCTATTTTATTCCTTTTGTATTATTTTATTATATTATTATTATATTATTTCTTTCTCATATTATTGCTTATTTTTACATTCTAGTCATGTGCTTATATTCTATTTCCTTTCCCCCTCTGAATCCTATAATTACTTTGTTGCTGCAACAACAATTTCCACACACGGATCAATAAAGTTTCATCTTATCTGAAGTTCATTTGAAGAGAGCAGAAAAACTGTTGCATCATGTTACAATGCAGATTTCATGGTCCAAGAATGAGTTCAGGGTTCACGTTTTAGTTAATAGGAATTTCAATATATTGTAGATGTCAAATACACTGTATACTGTAGATGTCTGCTAACATGCACACACACACAGACTCCATCTTTTTATAATTTGTCTTGATTTTTTTCTTCATACCAACCATATCATGGAAGTTTTTATTGGACTTTAATATACGTAACCCACCGGAGACAATCCACAAATATGTCCCACAATCCACAAATATTTCAGTATCCACAAGCAATACTTTTTCACTTCTTTCTTGTAAAATTATATCCAAATAAATTTGAATGACTTGCAAAAATGCATAACTAATGCAGAACAAATGTGAAATACACAGACCAACAAGTGAGTTTCTTGCGGCCGCTTATCTGAATGTCGTTTTGCTATCTGGTGAGAGACACTGACAATGTTAAACATAAAACTGGGTCTCGGAGGAGAAAGGGGAAAAAAACAATCGCTATTCGGCTATGCACATATTGCTAAAATCATCTGAATCATGCCAGATGTCTTGTTTGTCCTGAACCAGATATTGTTATATTGACAGCCGCCACAGAGGGCGCTAATACAATCAATTGTTTCCTGACACTCAGAACACCAGAAGAAGGGAGCAACAGGAAGTCAGACACCGTAAACAAAACTAGTCAGAGAGTTAGCTGTGGAGTTGGAGAGTTTGTTGACATGGAGAGCAAAAAGTGAAAGTCTGTGAGAAAAAGCTCAAATCATTGGAGAGTGTTAGCATGTTTGTGTGTGTGCATGCATATGTGTGTGTATATTGTATATATAAGGGTTACTGTCATAATTTGTAGGTTATTGTTTCAGTGGTAAGAGAAAACACACATATGGAGATCCTAAACTGTTCTTAAACTGTTCGACTAGCATGAGCTGATCACATCTAAGAGGAACAGCCATCCAAAGCAGGGTGTGGATAATGGGGAAGCACGGAGAAAGGAGAGTGGAACACAGGAACACGGGAGACATACAAGAGTAGAGATTCACTCCTAGTGGTAGCCTGGCCTAGGCCACCCATGTCCTTTAACTCAGAGGTCACAAGTATGATCCCCACAATAGCCAATGTGTCATTTCATAGTGTCCATTGGCAAGAAACTTAAAGCCTACTTCCTCACTCACTGCAAGTTGGTCTGGATATGAGTGTCAGCTCAACGCATAAAATGGACTGTAAACGTAAATCTCAGGTCAGCATGTGGCTCCAGAGTCTCAACCCCTAAACTACACTTTAATAATAAATAAAGGAAAACACCTGAGTACATCAGGGATGCACATTATATTGAAAGCAGGTGCTTCCACACAGGTGTTGTCACAAAGACAATTGAGCAATTAATATCCCATCATGCTTAAGGTCATGTATAAAAATGCTGTGCTTACCCAATTGTTTATTATTTTGACTACAAAGACTCAAAGAAGAGCTCTCGGTGACTTGGACAGAGGGCTGATGTTTGGGGTATGTTTGTCTGGAGCTTCAGTAACAAAGACTGTTCAACCTGCTGATGTTTCATGAGGAACGGGGGCTAAGGTGATGTTGGCATAAAAGTCTGAGGGAAAGACATCATCAACTAGGGGCTAACACATACTTCTCAACTGTCATTTCAAAGTATTGTTTCAAGCTGCAAGGAAAAAACAGACAAACAACTCTGAATCAGCTGATTCAGAAAATGCCAGTCTAAGGTGTTGAGCAGGCCGTTTCATCAAGGAGTCTTTCAAGGACTTTTCAAGGACGCTTTGCACATGCACTTTCCATTCAGAATATAAATAAGGAGACAGCTAGCTCCAAAACATCACCTTTTCAGGAACTAAGGAAAACAGCTTTGTTTGTACCTCAACCGAGTCCACAGTTTGTAGAGTATTCTCAACCAAGAAAACCATGTAATCCTTCAAGTGAAAAAACGAAAATCACCAAATTCGATACATTCTGAGATATTTTTCTAATTTTCCTACTAATACTGCACATAGTTCGTGTTTTTGTTCTGTATTGATTATTTTCTTTATCTCAGTAGGTCCTGCTGCTTTTATGCTAGCAATGCTGTAATCCATACTTTTCCTCATACTTTTCATTCATTCATTTTACCTAACATGATGTAGTGTTGGAATCGTAGGCTGCGTATGTCTATACATCTACCACTTTTTTACTATTCTTGTTTGTATTTTGTTTGCTGTATGCTATTGCTGTTTGCTGCTGCAAAGACCCAATTTCCCCATGGGGATTATCAAAGTCGCATCTTCTCTTCTCTCTCTTTTACTTATTTAATTATCTATCTATCTACTTATGAATGATTTAGAAATCAGTGAAGAAACGTGACCGGGGATGTGGTTTCCTCTGCCTGCAGACTTGAGAATTAGTGATTATTACTGTTCACTGGGGGAGGTCTTGCTGGTTCCCTCCTTTTACTGCAGGTCAATTATAATCCAACTGAGTAGTGCACTTCACTGATGGAGCACACAAAAATCTTTGACCCTCCTGATTGCACTGTCTGTCCACTAACAGTGTAATGGGCTAAGAGTGCTGAACTACTCATCTACTGTAAGTGCCGGCCATTAAAAGTTAGTGGGACCATAGCTAAGTCAATATGATCTATGAGAGACTTAATAGCCACTCAAAATTTTGTTCATTCACAGTGGCTAGTGGGTATATAGTATGTGCTGGTAATTGATTTGAACAAATTATAGCCTAACAGAAATGTGCTGGATTTACTGTAAGTATTATTTTGCTTTGATATTGTACAGTAATCTATCAAAGTTGAGCTGTTCATCTGTTTTCCATGAGGGCTAAGAGCAGCTTACCAGATCAGCAAAATGTTACTAACATTGTTATAGATGTATGGAAACACAAACAGTAAACAGTTCTCTAATTTGGTTTACAGTAAAACCCAGTGAAAAACTACAGTAAAAAAAAAAGCTTTTCTTTCCTTATTGTTGATACTTATCTACTCAGCAACAAAGTTCCCCCTCTCTCATTCTCTCTCGGAGATGAAATGGACCTGCTGCCATTTTCAGGAGTCAGCTCTTCTGTCTCCTCTCGGTATGGTCAAATTCCTTAAACACATTCACAAAGACAAGGCTTCCTCAGCACTCAGCTTAGATAGTCGACCAGCTCAGCTCCTGCCCTCAGAGTTGTGCTGCTATATTGAACCAGTATCTGATTCACTGACCTTCTCGCTGCCTCATGCCTTGCTAATGTAATCTAGTGCTGCTGCTGGCTCATGTCTCTCTGCCTGCTGCTCTCTCTCTGTCTCTGCTGTCTTTCTTTTTCTTCTCACGCATGTATGCACAGCCAGACACACACACACACACACACTGCACACATTGAGTTGGTCTCAGACAGTGTGTGCCTCTCTGTCTTTTTGGTTTGTTGGTTTAACCTTACCCCAACCCTTCCCCCTTCCCCTACCCAGAGTTTCTATCCCACCCCCACACTTCTGGCTGTGTCTTTGTTTTTGCCTCTGTGTTCTTCTTTGCTTGTGTAACCTTGTTTCTGTGTGTTTTGTTTGTCTTAATTGTGCAGAAAATTGCTGTACAAATTAAGTTACCATATTTTGCACATACACACACTCTCACTTGATCTCTGTTTGTAGTGTTCAGCTTTTGTTTGATACCTGCTTATGTCTCTTTTCTTGGCTCTCTTATTCTCTCTCTCCTTGTTTCTCAATGATAAACAAAAGATTTACTCAATGTAGATATTCAATCTGCTTTGTATTTAAGTGGTTAACCAGCTGGTCTGTGATGCTGTATCCCTTTTAAATACCAGAATCAATCAATCAATCAATCTCTCTCTATTCTTTTATCCAGGCAATGTGTATCACCGTTTTGCCATCCAGCAGTCCATTCTCTAAGTGAGTCTGAGGGACCTGGTCAAAGCAGAGATCCAGACCATGAAGGCCAGAGAGCCAATTCTGCTGCCCAGCCAGAAAGCACCGAGCCCCGCCTCTCAGCAGCTCTGGCTGGCTTGCCTGCAGAATCACACTGGATATGGGCATTGGAGATATGAGGAAGAAAGTGAGGGAAGGTGAAAGGAAGGAGTTGGGGGTGGGGTGGTAGGAAGTGGGGGGTTTATAGCAAAGAAGAAAAGGAAAAAGAAGATTGAAGAAACGGGGAGAATGGCTTCGTTTGGGGCTGAATTTAAACCACATTTCTCATACACATACTGGAACATTCACATGCTTGGACAGACACACACAGACACGCACACGTACCCGCACACATTCATGCACGCACACACTCAGTCACACGCAACACACCCACATATAGACACACACACCTAAGCAGGTGGAATTTTGCATGCATGGCTGCGCCTCCCTTAGCTGTGGCCATGGTTGCTAGGCTACGGGTGATTCCAGTCTTTGGAGGGGACCTGACATTAGGGAGAGCAAATTGACCACAGGAGGCTTTAATCTGCCGTGAAACAGCAGCTGGCGCGCAACATACACACACACACACACACACACACACACTATCTAACACACTAACACCTACACTCAGAAACCCACACATGCAGATTTATCTCAATTTTCCCCCTTTCTATGGCACACACACACATATACACTATACTGTATATATACATATGTGAAGATACATGTTCTCTCTCTTTCTCTGTCTCTCTCTT
>OOFE01011127.1:0-10935 GCA_900323365.1 Monocentris japonica
CCCCCCCATTTACCCCCAGAACAGCCTGAATTCTTCATGGCATGCATTCAACAAGGTGCTGCAAACATTCCTTAGAGATTCCGGTCTATGTTGACATGATGGCATCACGTAGTTGCTGCAGATTTGTCGGCTGCACATTCAAGCTGCGAATCTCCTGTTCCACCACATCCCTAAGGTGCTCTAATGGATTGAGATCTGTGGAGGCCATTGGAGTTCACTGAACTCATTGTCATGTTCATGGAACCAGCTTGAGACATGGCATGTTATCCTGCTGGAAGTAGCCATTAGAAGATGGGTAGAAAGTGGTCATAAAGGGATGCACATGGTCAGCAACAATACTCAGGTAGGCTGTGGCATTTAAACAATGTGTGCCAAGAAAACATTCCCCACACCATTACACCACCACCAGCCTGAACCGTTGACACAAGGCAGAATGGATTCATGTTCATGTTGTTTACGCCAAAGTCTGACCCTACCAACTGCATGTCGCAGCAGAAATCGAAATTCGTCAGACCAGGTGACATTTTTCCAATCTTAGCAGTCCAGTTTTGGTGAGCCTGTGCCCACTGTAGCTTCAGTTTCCTGTTCTTAGCTGACAGGAGTGGAACCTGGTGTGGTCTTCTGCTGCTGTAGCCCGTCCACTTCAAGGTTCGACTTGTTGTGCGTTCAGAGATGCTCTTCTGCCTACCACTACCATAACACATAGTTATTTGAGTTACTGTTGCGATCCTGTCAGCTTGAACCAGTCTGGCCATTCTCCTCTGACCTCTCATTTACAAGGTGCTCACTGGATGTTGTTTGTTGTTGTTTGATATATATATAAAAATATTCTGTCTATAAGTTGGTGCATGTAAACGTCATATAGACATTTCTGGGATAATTTTGGTACTTTTTAAGGGATAGGAGGAAACAAAGTCACAACACTGGATCATATATACCTATATTATAGATATATATATATAAATGGATATGTAATGTTTAGGATTACCTCCTGATGCGTTTAGCAGATACTGCTTCGACCAGTCTGACGGATTCTCATTATGTTGGGTTGGGAACTGTAACATGAGCGGCTCTCAGATGTGAAACTGCCTACTAGCTCTTGCTTGAATTGATCAGATCAGAAACTGTAGTAATCAATGTGAATGCTTCAGTATATGTAGCAGTTACTCTGCCTCTACCATGGTAACTGAGCACAGCCTGCTTTGAGAACAACAGTGACCTATGACAGCTGGAATGTGAGACAGTCAATCAACACAGGGCAACAGTTGTAAAGAATCTAAGTAATTGTGTATGTGCCTGGGGGGTTTGCCCTATTGTGATCCATTTCCAATAATTGTACAGTTTTCTGGTGACCAAGAGTAACATTGTGGGAAGGGCACTTTGTTTTCTTTTCACATTATCCATCATTCAAACATTTTGTACTTAGATTTGAGCTTTGAAAATAACAATAAGCAGCTGTTTTCGTGTCATTTGGGAACTAGCACGTGTTTTGGATTTAGTGTGATTAAGAATCATGTGTTTTAAGGATTAAATTGTTGTTGAACTTGTAATTGCAGTTAGCAGACAATTAGAGTTAGGGTGTAATTTGGGTTAGCGTGTCATTGACTTCCTCAAATGTTTGTGTGCTGTACACTGAACAGTGTTTTGGTACATTTAAGTCTGATGCTTAATTGTTATTTGGGTGAGACTTGTTTCCATTGTAACGTAATTGTTTGGTGATAAATGATTATCATAATAGAACATATGTTTGATTATTTCCTTCCATATAGACTGTCAACCAAGATATCAGCCATGCTGTGATTCAACTCCAGTGTGAAATGGTATTTGATGTAGGCCTTCCCTTAGAACCAGTATTAAAGGCAGATGATGAGCAGCATTACAAAATCTTTTTTTTTTAAATAAAAAAGACTTTGGTTTGGCAACTTAATGGAACCAACAGAATCTTTATCTCCCATCTGATAGGGGAGATTAAGATTGAGATAGTATAGCAGCAGATGAGAGCTCAAATGTCATGGTGGCTGTAGATGTTTTTGAACCACAACTATTAAATGGTACAGAAGTAGTTTAAACTTCCTTTCAGGGTGGGGGAATGAAAAGATAAGAAGAAAGAAAGATCGTTGATGAATCAACTTTATTTGGCACTAACACACGTATGCATGCAGTGAATTTGTTTCTTCGCGTACCTCTGACTAGATACACACACATCACCACACACACATGCACTTTTCCAGGTCAGAGGACAGCGCGCCTGGAGCAGTAATTTTACTGTGGGAATCAATAAAGTATTACATTGTCGTCATAACTGTCGGCTCCTACTTGGTTTCTGCTCTTAGGTGTTCCTGGGCTGATCACAGCAGATATGGTCAAAGTGGGCGCAGCAGTCATCGACGTGGGTATAAACCGCATCCAGGACCCAAGCACAGGGAAGCTCCGGCTCATTGGAGATGTGGACTTTGAGGGTAAATAACAACAAATCACCAGGATTCATCAAAAGTTCCTCGGAGGAGGTTTCTGTTAAAATCATAGCATAATGCTGGAATGAAGTTACGACTTTTACGTATTTCCAAATATATTTTCACTTAATTAAGCAGAACAACTTACTTACAGTGCTACCAAAGTGATGCTACTGTCTGTCAACAATATGGGGCCTATTTTGTACTTGTGGGTTTTGCGAATACAGTGGAGATGAAGTACAGCAAAACAACACTTATTGTGGCGTTCTGGTGTTAGAAAAGATTTGATATGCCTGCCAGGGGTTTCAATAATTTAGTTTAAATAATTGGGTATTTCAGTCACAATTATCAGACCTACTTTTCTTGAAACACTCATTGTGTTTCAAGAAACTGTTTGTGACGTCCTGTGAGATTCAGGCAATCACGGCAGATTGCACATTGTGTAGTGGAACGGGCCAATGTAGGGCAGCAATGTTTTGAAAGTGAGACCATCCCATTCACTGCCTATCACTCTGGGTTTTGGCTCCTGATAAAAGATGGTATTTTATTCTGTGTCCATTTTTGACTCCTTACAGGGGTGAAGGAGAAGGCGGGCTTCATCACTCCAGTTCCTGGAGGTGTGGGGCCAATGACAGTAGCCATGCTGATGAAGAACACTGTGACTGCTGCCAGAAATGCACTGATGCATTAAACACACACACACACACACACACACACACACTATAAATTCATTACTATTAATGAATGATATCCATACATACAGCTCTGCATTCACTTAGGAAACACACAAGCATGCACACACATTCGCAAACACACTTTTATTTCAACACCCATGAGCTCACGACTCCATACCTCCTGGGAAACTTGTTTGATATGCATTTTGTTTGTATTGATATTTTTTTCTTTTATTTATTTTTGTTATTTATTTTCAGAGCTCACTTTTTAAGATTTTAGATTAATATTTTTTCTACTGAACTCATTTTTGTTCATTTTTGAATATTCCAGATTGACTGGAAAAGGAATGATTAAATAAAAGTTTTATGCTGTAGGAATATGACTTTCTGGCTTTTCTTTCAGTCATTATCCCAATATACAGGGTGTTTAAAGCTAGATAGTTTTACTCGAGTTAGGAAGGCTTTACAAATGAATACTCAGGAAGTATCTATTCAGTCCACAAGTGACCTTGTCCATCCTTCACTAATAATGTGATAATTTATTGCTCTCCATTGGGAAATTCTGTTTTTTGCTTGACTCCCTCCATGGGTAGTTAAAGCACAGGTTCAGTGTCTTGCTCAAGGACACTTGAGCAGAGCAGATGCTTGTCAGCTGTGGGATATTTATTTTTATGAGAATGTTGCAGATCATTACTTTAAGACAGGTTTACTTTGCCAAATAGGATCTTGAAGTGAAGCCTGAACTTCTGACTTCTGGGGAAGTTGGACTACAAACGGGCACTTTTCTCAACAACTCACATATATGTCTTGGGACACAAAGTGCAGTGACTGTTATATATCCTGCTTTGACCATCATCCAGTATAGAATCTATCTCATGGATGATGTTTTACAGAGATGTTTACTGAGTCTGTCAGTCATTGCAACTAATAACGCCAATTCACTTTCAATTTGGCTGAGTCACAAGTTACTATTTTCCCCAGAGCTATAGGCCAAGATGGCCATACACAACCAGACAGGACTGCTGTACATGTTGGCAATAATTCAGGTTAAGATGGAATGAAATAACACCGATTATATTACTGAGGATGAATCACTGCTTCCTCCAAGTATGTACTATTATCTTTCTATCTCGCTACGTGTCTTATCGTCTTATCGAGATGCAATCAAACTAAAATCTTTCCCAAAAATCTTGCCTCCTGTGAACGCCCTTCTGAAATAACCCAGGCTTTCACAACACCTGCAACCTGCACTGAAGCAACCCCTCACAAGTGCAAGTTACTTCATTAAAGCCAGGAACCTGCCAATGCTTGTGTGGATTTAGCAACTTCCCAAGAAGAAAGCACATTAAAAACGTTCCCCCTCCATCAACCTTGAGACTTTGTCTAAGCATGCAGGTAGCCGGAGAGCACAGGAAATGATGTGGGTTCCAGTTGATTGTGGAATTTAGGCAAGGAAATGCTTTTCATTTTTCAGGGAATTATAGCGTTACGATTGGCTGTTCGCACCTTTCCAGAGGTTGAAAGACTATATAAAGTCCAGCAGAGACCTGCACTTAATCATACTGCATACAATCCCCTAAGGAGTTAGTTTAGACCATCAAAGAACATCTCACTTTCAGAAGGCAAGATGTTTACACAAAGACAGACATACCTGGAGAAGGGTGAGTTTCCCATTTATTTCACACATTTATTTCAAGTGGAGCTGTTTTAAATTGTAGGTGTTTTGTAATCTACTTGAAGTGAGAATATTTCGATTAATAGACACACAAGGTTATAGGTAATAACAATCTTTGACTATTACTACTGCTTTCCGATCATCCGTGTTTAGTGCTTCAGTAACGTAGCTGAACATCACTTTCCATGAAAATGGAATGTGAAACACGGGCACCGCTCTGTTTTCTCTTATCCTTAATGGTTGTCAGTGCAGAATTTGTGGCCTTTGGTGAAGAAATGTTTAGAGACTTGGCGAATATTGAAAATATGGGAAGAACCTTGGAGAGAACACAGCAAACATGCAGTGCAAAACATGTTGCACAACATTTATGGGATTGAGAATGTGTTGCTAGAAACATCGTATCTAACCTTGACTTTTTGTGTCATCCCCCTCCACATGTTCCAGCCATCTCTTCAGTGGTGGCAACACTGATCTTCCTGGCCTCAGCAGGCCAGTCAGCAACAGGACCAGGCAGCCTTCATCTAACACCCAGCCCTGCTCTGTCAGACCCCATGCCAACAACTCAGCCTAGCAATGGTAAGGAGCTTCACTGGAGTCAGAGCATTGTGTGGACTAGACTGTGGACTGAGGATATTTGTTTCAATACTGATTTAGCTGAAGTCGGCTGTCAGTTGTCAGTGGGGAACACAAGCTTTGTGCTGAAAGATGGTCACAGATTATGTTGCTATTATTTACTAAGTGCATGCCTTCATGATTCTGGGTAATATAAGCTCTTTTTAAGTTTTGAGGGATGAAGTTATAAAAGGTATTGTGTTAACAGTTTCTCTCTGTCTCTCTCTCTCTGTCTCTCTAGGGAACATGGAGGAACCTCGGGTTCTGCGAATGCACAGACCATGTAGAGAGGACGATGCACACTACTGTGAAAACGATGGCCAGTGCATGTACCCACAAGACACCGACACCCCTTCTTGCATGTGAGATACGAAGCACACACACACGTTTACATGAAAACTTATTGCCGAAATACTATTTCAAATCCACGTGTTGATTAGTGTTCACCTTGAAACGCATTCACACATTTCTCTCTGTGTCTGCAGGTGCAAGCCCTCATATAGCGGGACACGTTGCATGTTTTTCACCGGAAGTTCTAAGTCTCAGAGCCAGTACGAGGAAGTGATTGGCATCACTGTGGGTGTGGCCGTGCTCATCTTTGTTCTCACTATCATATTTTTCTGCTGTGTCCGTAAGAGGTGAGTGCCTAGTGGCTGTGCAGATTAGATGTCCTTTATCCAGACCATGCTGTACATGTTGCTTTTCTTGACCACTGGGCTGACCTTTCCTTGCATCAGGGACTCCTCCATACATTGTTACATATAGTTTCAGTTGAATTAAAAGAATGAACTTGAAATGACCTACCTCTGTCCTCTAATCTTTCAGTTTAGCCTTTGATCTTGATTTTTCAAGTCAGCAGCCTAGTTGTAATTACCATTATTAAAAGTTTAACAACTGTTAAGATAAAACAAGCTTGCATTTTTGTGTTACAATATATGTGGATGGCCACAGCAGGTTAGTAATTTCTTTGGGGTGTCCATCTCTCATTCACATGTCTTTTCTTTTCAGGTGTAACAAATCAGCACCACCAAAACTTGCACCATCTGAGAACTCAGTGTGATCCCAACAATTCACTGTTCCTTGTCATCATCATCATCACCATCATCATCATCAGTGCCAACAGCATCTTAATTGGATTTTTCATTCAATGTGTGTAAAGATGGTTGACATCGTTAACCTCTGTATGGTGGAAGAGCATCCAAATGACAACATCTGGTTTTCCCTAAATGCAAGTTGCACTATGGCATACAGAGATGGTCCAGGGGGGACTGATGCATCAGTCCTGGAGGACACCACCATGGTTAACAGGGTCAATTATTAGTCACAAAAGGCACAAAAATAACAAACATAATTGTAATGTAGAAATTAACTTATTTAATGTGTAACATTTATTTAAGGTTTTGTAATAAATATATGAAAATGAACATGGTTTTGTCGTTTGAATTTTTATAGAGAAATGACTGGTATACAGGCACACACACATTCACTCACTCAGTCTCCCCCATAGAGCTACGGGTCATTTTGAGACTGTAAAGCGAAGATGATTTTAAAAATAATGAGATTAAAAATTTCTAAATAGCAACAATTTTACTATGAAGAGCAGCAATGTAAAACACTAATGCAGAAAACAAGAACTAAACATCTAAGACCAAATTTATATTAAAAAAAATCTAGGGTGCCTAAGACGTCTGCACAGTACTGTAGATTTTGAGGATATCTTCTGTTTCTGAAATACTGACCAATGAATTAGTCTACAGGTAGCAACATTTCCTAATCCTATGATAAAATTTAGATAGATACTATACAAATATCACAGCAAAACTTTTAAAATGTCATGCAGCTGCTGTAGGTGAAGAAATTATAGGCCTACCAGAAAAAATATAGGAACACCAAATCTCACTATTGGCTACCAGAGGCTCACCATAAGTCCCTATAGGAATATTATAGTGTTTCTTAGGTTAGATTAGGGTTTTCCAAAATTGACATATAGGCCACATCATACCTGTGGACTTTTAATGTGGATTTAAAAAAAAATCACTTCCAGTCAAAAGATGACGCGCACAAAGTACAGCTCCACCTAATTTTTGGGGCGGGAGGAATGTTCATTTTATTTGGATTTCTATCCTTTGAAGTGGGAAATTGAGTAAATTACAGGAGTGGACCACCACACCCAAACTGTAAGATGGAGCCTATTGGTCTCCCGTTTCTGTTCGTCAAAAAAAGACTCGCCTGCCCCCTTTTACCTGAAACGGTAATTTAAAAAAAGGTCGGAAGCTCCTTTAACCTGCCTGCCTGTCAGCGACCTATCGGCTCTGAAATGGGGAACAGAAAACCATCAGCCCTTCTGTCACTTTTCGGTAAGTTGTCTTTTTTAGTAAAGCGCCTGCAGTAAAGATTTTAGGCTTGTAGTTTTGATCTGTTTGATCTGTTTTGATCTGCTTGTTTCATGGGCTTCAGTTGGGCATGGAAAGGTTTGGCACGCGCCTTATGCTTTCGCAGACTAAATGAGTCAGAAGTTTATTATGTTTTGTAATTTTTATCATTATAATGCAGAGATCAAGCAAAAAGTCACATAGGATCTTTTTTTGAAAGCTAACAAAAACAAAAAAAAACAAGAAAAAAAGCTAACAATTTATCACCAAATAATCGTGTTTTATCAGTCGAAGCTTTTGTGGAAAATGATCTCAGATGCAGAGTTGAGTGATTTGCCGGCCACGCTGTCGAGCCTGAAGGATGCTGAAGGATGTGGACAACTCAATGTACTATGTGCATCATGTCCAGATGAATGCACTTGAAAGAGATGCAGTTTTAATCAGACATCGGCAACTATTTACAAACTATTTACCCTTTAGAAGGGTACTGTACAAAAAGGCTACTTCAGCAAAAATGTAAGTCCCTATAGGAATATTAGGAATGTCTATCAGGGCTACTTCACCCACTCATCAGGCCACTCATCATATTGCCTCTTTTTATTGCTCATGAAGTTGCTGTGGCCCTCCTCTGGGGTTGCAGCAGCATAACAGTATCTGTTTTGTGTGATACTGTTATGCTGCTGCTGTTATCTATCTATCTATCTATCTATCTATCTATCTATCTATCTATCTATCTATCTATCTATCTATCTCACCCTTTTACATTTTTAAACTGACAGTTTAAAAACAATACATAAGCGGTGCGATTGGGGTCGGCCTGTGATATCACACAAGACATGAGGTAATGCTGACACGCTGACCAAGAAAACATGAGCTTGTGGCATGGAGAGACTAGTGAGTCAGTAGTGATGAAGCGGGGTTGAGTGAATTATGATTAATTGAGTAATAAACAGAAGTGGCTTTGCTACTGCTGTGTACTTCACACCAATCAAACAAGTCAGAAACACCCAACAACCAACCTGACTCCTCAGCTTGGAAAACAGATGGAAATAGTTATGCAGCCATAACAACAGACAGGCACAGAGACAGACGGAGAGCTGGCTAGGGTTTGGTAGGTGCTATAACTGAGAGTTACCTGGATACATTGCCTGCACGCTGTCTCCACGGAGCGTGTTTTTTTGTCGTGCCTGGAGGGACGTGGGCGTCTGCACATGCCACACATTACCCCAAGTTGTCCAGGCTGGTACAGGCATGTGGACCAGGCAACGCGAGCCACACTTGGCATAGTTTACACAAGAACCGGACAGCGTGGTTTGAAAATGACAAGTGTTGTGGACTGAATGATCAAAATCACAATCACTTTAATCACTTTAAGAGTAAAGGAATCAGTCCTGAGATTGGTGCAGAGATGAATGGACAACTAACATAGTAAACCAGTTCATAAGACACTAACCTACATAGTACAGGGACAACGGGGCCTTATATATAAGGCAAGAGGAATGTATAAGACATGCAAACATTCTCTGGAAATATTCTCATCACATCTTTTTAACAGGTGTCATGCTGGTCTGGCATGATGTCCTCACGAAGAGCGTGTCGTCCAAACTGCAAACTGCAGCCAGCGCCGCTCCATCCACAGGTATCTACTCCGACGACCGTTTAGTCTTCGGGCTGTGAAGGTTTCCAGGATAACCAAGTACATATGCTTACATAAAATACACATTCACAGTTTCATAGTTGTTTCACAGTAAAAAACACAACTGAACATACACAGCAGTGACCTCAGCACACACCTCAGCACTAAATCTAGAGAACATAGACACCTCAAAAGACTGTGAGGTGGCAAAATGTGTAAAATCCATGATATTAAAATCACACCTTAGTAATAATAAATAACATTTTAATAAACAGTAACAGCATTAGGTTTACACTGTGAGGGGTGTGCAGTAGAAGGGCTGAATTACCAGGGTGACAGAGAAGAAGCTGCTTTACCGTCTCTCAAAGGTAAGTTTTTGGAACAGATGGTTGTCTAGGTGGGCCAGATCGCAGCAGTCTCTCTTTTCTTCTGCCCGGTGTCAAGCTTTCCCTTGTTTGAGGACAGGTGACAGCCAGCGACGCCCTCGGCAGTGTGGACAGCACACTGAGTGAGTCCTTGGAAGAATGTCTAACCTTTTTATATTTATCCCAAAGGGTCAGCGGAGTGACTCTCAGAGTGAAAAAGATGAAGTGTTGTCTATGAAACGATTTCCAAAATTTCTCTTGTTGTTGCTAATGCAGAGCAAGAGGAAGAGCGCCCCCGTGTGGGGAGGTTGACGACACAGAGCTGTGACGGCACATTAGACAGCTACTGCCTTAACAATGGCCAGTGTATGATGCTGCTGGACATCAATGAGCACCACTGCAAGTGAGATTCTGTGTGTGTGTGTGTGTGCTCAAATGTAAGAACATAGTCAGGCTGTTGTTGAAGCAAAGGGAGTCTGAGTTTACAGTGTGTGTGTGTGTGTGTGTCTTCTCTTTGTGTTCCAGGTGTGAGAGGGGTTACTATGGGCCCAGGTGTGCCCACCTGGAACTGGTCTTTAAGCCAATTGGAGAAGAGCAGCTGGTTCTCACCATTGTCTGTGTGACTCTGCTGATTATAGGGCTGGCCGGAGCCCTTTACTTCTGCTGCAAATGGTGAGTGTCTGTCTGTCTGAGTGTGTGTGTGTGTGTGTGTGTGTACTGGTCTGGCATATGACGACATTTTACTAGTTTTCAGTATTTGCTAGGTAAGGCAATCATCAATGCTAATGTGAACATTTATGTTAGCTGTGAATTGCCTTTATCATTAGCCCAGCAGCTTGGTTCCACCTGCATACACAACCTCTGTTTTGTTCCATGTCTTTTTTTGTAATTGCTAATGTTTTAAATACACAAACAAACACACACAAATTCATATACAATACATCAATAATATAATTAAGTAATATGCTGTATTATTTTTACAGGTATAAGAAAAAAAGATTCCCACGTCAACAGAAGAGACAGGGATACCAAGGAGTCCTTAGTGTGTGTGTGCTTAGTGCTTAGTGTGTGTGTGTGTGTGTGTGTGTGTGTGTGTGTGTGTGTGACATCTGCTTCAAGTATTCGCTTGTGTGAAGGTGAACCAGCAT
>OOFE01011129.1:0-10792 GCA_900323365.1 Monocentris japonica
TCTTGTTTTTAACTCTGTAATGACCAGGAATTTCCCAATGAAAAACAATAATTTCCAAATGTCAGAGTGGTAGATGACAAAGAAAAGACATGAAAATAGGTGTTAGTATAGAATGACAACAGTGTGTGTGTGTGTGTGTGTGTGTGTGTGTGTTACAGGTCTGATTTAATGAGTGTGTGTGTGTGTGTATGTAGGTGTATACATGTTTCACTGTGTGCAGGTGTGTGTCTGCTTGTGTGTGTTTTTTGTGTGTAGGAGTGAACTAGGTTAGCTGATGATGTTTGTGTTGAAAAGGAGTTCTCCTCTGAGACGGTGCTTTGGAAGCTTAAACGAGATTCCGTTTAAGAGGAGAGAGTGGTAGGCAGTGGTTGGCACCCATCCAGGTGCATACTGCCGCTTTATAGCCAACCGTTGCTTGTGTGTGTGTGTGTGTGTGTGTGTGTGTTTGTGTGTGACTAAGACTCTATGACTGTGTAGATATAAGGATGAGAATACAGCTGTGTTGGCGCTGTGTGATGTGTGTTGTATGCTATACGTGTGTGTTAGTGTGTGCACTTGCCAATATGTGTGCTTGTGCTGAATGCATGTACTTCAGTACTTCAAAGGTGCAAGAGGGACAAACTGTAAACATGAGCCAAGACTATGGACAGAGCACATTTTTTTCTGAATTTGTGCACGGTATGTGAGTACGAGCAAGAGCGTGTGTATGCGTATGGCCACGTATGAGGAGTGTGTGTTTGTCTGACACACAGCCATAGTCTCTTCCAGTTTGTGGCATGGTCTCATCCTTCATTCTGTCTCCCCCACACGTTAGCTTCTGCAACACTTGGCTGATCAGTAATTCATTTCCAGAACCTTTGCATAGCAATTATCAAAGGAGGGCTAGAGGCAAGAATTCCTCACGGGACCGCGCGGCGCACTCTCCCTTTTGGTGCACCTCGGAATATTTCAAATCAAGGGAAAACCATTTCAGTTGGCATATCATCAACTACACCTGCCGTAGCTTCCGGCTCGACCACTTGCCTGACACTTCAGAAAATAAGTCTCCTGACGTGGTTTTAAATCAAAAGGACACTGCCTGTGAGGCTGGGATATCACCGAATACCTTTGAAAAGTGGGCAACTGGCTTTTCTAAAAGCGTTGTGTCTGGAGTGAGGCGCTGCTGTTTCAGCAGCCAAAGCACCATTGATTGACTAGCCCACCTGATTCCCCACACTTTAACCTTTTTTTTTAGGTTGTTTGATTCAAATTAGACACTGTTTTCCTCATTATTCCCCTCATCATCCTAATAGGAGGTGGCGGCTGGAATCTGAGAGCAAAACAAAAGGTGACAGATAAGAGAGAGGAGAGGATAAAATATTCATCAGTGAAAAGATTGGGAGTCTTTGAAACCTTGGAGGAGACGTGGAAGTCTGTGTGGCGGGTGGAGGACTGGAAATTATCATTATCTGGTTTGTTTTGGAGAGAACAACAGCCGTGACAAATGGGACAATTAAATCATCGTGGCAACGGTGTATTAGATGGCTGATTATGAATTAGTGGCGGGTGGCGTTTTGCGGTTTCCCACGTCAGTGAGCTGTCAAAGGAATTTAACACACAGCATTTTGAAATACCCCTCCCACAGGAGGACCTAGAGAGTGACATCACTGGGGGGCTGCTGTAGAGTGACTAGCTGGTAGAGAACTTTAAGGGGAAATGGTGGTTTTGGAAAGTGAGTGGATGAAACTATCAAACTTGTAATGCTCTTTCATTTACCAGACTATTTGGATTTTTGTAGCACACTTTTTATGGCTCAAATTAGCACATCATTCCACTAGGTGTCTTTACAGTGTGATTGAGGTTGGTGGGGGAATATATTCACTTGGACTTAAAGGATTCTGAGTGAAAATGGATTGAAACCAAAGCTCTGTGCTCACATGTATCCCCCTACAAACTGAAATGCTTTGTGGAGAATGTGAATAGAATATGCTTTCTCAATAAACCGACTAGCAAGTGAAGTGGTCACAACACTGTTTAAACAAAAGATGCAAGCTTTCCTCTCTTCCAATACCAAGTAGGTATGAATAGGCCTAGAAGGAGCTAATGCATCAACGATGCATTCACAGTCCCTCAAGGCCTGGTTATTTATTACTGAAGAGATACATGAAACAATAGGACCATTGGAAACCTTTCACAAAACCCCAGGAGATATAAACAGACTTTGGCCACCAGTAACATACATAGTGTTTATGTATTATGTTGGTTGTTTCATTTCATTTGGCTGTATGTGCTACATGTATGGCTGAAAGGACAATAATCTCAACTTGACTTGACATAGCATCCATTCTGGCTAGGGGGCTAAACTTGAGCACGGCTTGAGCGCAGTGAAAGCATCTACTCAGACACCTGACACCCACAATGCCCATGCATTCTGAACATGTCAACAGGGTTAATGGTGCTGTCAGGTGCTCTCAATGTATACACTCTTAATGTCCATGTCTATGGCAGTGAGGCCAAGGCTACATATTGTGTTGCATTCAAAGGACTGGACCAAGTGACAAAAAGCACATAAAGCAGAGATCAAAAATAAGTGGTCATCCAGACCCTTTGCTCTAAAAATATATATATAAGGGGTGATGTTAATCAAAGAGGACATTGTTATGGCAAGCAGCCATTTTGGATCTCCTTCTCAGTCCCGTTGTACTGTAGCAAACATGGAAAATGGAAGCTGCCCCTCAGAGACTCAGAGCTATCGCTCTGTATGTCATCGCTGCATATGGTGGGAGCCATCTTCATTCGCTTTGGCTCTGGGAGGTCTCTGGTTTACTCATCACTGTCCCACTGGCCAACTCGTGTAAGGGAGCTACACTACTACCCTGCCGTTCTGAGTTGCTGTCCAAATATTGATGTTTTGTGTCTGTATTCTCTCTGGAGCAGTAGAGGACAAGATGAAAAACAGAGGTACGGATAGAAGACACACTACCTGAGGAATGAGGTGTGTGTCTGAGAGAAAAAGAGGCATTTGAATAAGGGAGGATAAGGGAGAGACAGGCAGAAATAGGTAGAAATAGAGACAGAAATACATAGAGACAGAGGGACTGATAGATGGACACAGAGAGAGGGAGACAGACAGATGACAGAGCAGTGAGGCAGCTGCCGCAAACCTAAGTACAGGAGATATATCTACAAACTGAATTCAGACACGAGGCTCATGTTTTCCAGAACTTGTTTTCCTTCGTTTCCTTGCTCCCAGCTGCTGGGTGTATGTCAGGCAATGCAATTAGTCAAATCACACTGGCTTGGGATTCCAGAAACAGGCACACATGTAATGAAAAAAGGAGTGGGGAAAAAAACAAGAATAGAAGTGCTGATTGCTTATCAGCAAGTAGATTGCTTGTTTGTTGTTATTGCTTGTGCGTGCGTGCGTGCGTGTGTGTGTGTGTGTGTGCTCTTGCTGCCTGAAGAGGTCACGGTGAGAGATAGGGCTGCTGGCAGAGCCTGTCATTGCCAGTCATGGTTGTGGTTGTTGTTTGCTTCCAGCCCGAGGAAAAGAAGGTGCTTCACGCGATCAACAGCCAGCGGTGTCATGTGCGCCACGTGTGTCTGTCTGTCTGTCTGTTTACTTGTGTGCTTGTACATATCTCTAAGTGAGAGGATGTTGTTGTATGTTGTATGTGCGCAAACATGTTGATGTTGCCGTTCCTGAGAGTGGGCAGCCAGAAATAATCACAGGGTTATTTGGATGCATCTGCCTTTCTCATATACACTAAGCATTGACTTCTGTGGACTATATTTACACAGCCATCTATGCAGTACAATGCACTCTCATGCCTGCTTCAATAATATACTGAGGTATGGGATATTTGGAATGAACTGACTTCCCTCTCAATCCTTTGACATCAAAGGTGTGTGTGCGTGCACAGGTGTGCTTGTGTACTCTCTACCTACCTGCACTTGTTTGGTTTGGCACACGTGTTGCTGCTTTTCCTCTTTAGTTTGTAAGTTTGTATGATTAGTTTGTATGTATGGACAAGCATGTACTGACCACTTTATCATCTCTATGTGCATGTTTATAGGCCTAGATTTCTGTGCACCCTGATATCTTCACTCTGACGTGCACATGCTTACATTGCACTGTTTGCGTGTGTGTGTGTGTCTACTTTTAGTAATAGAGGAATAGTGGTATTATCAGTCGAACAGATTTGTGTAAGCACACCCTTTGATCTGAACCCCTCTCAGCCTGAGGGAATTACAGATTGGTCGATTTCTTTCTTTCTTTCTTTCTTTCTTTCTTTCTTTCTTTCTTTCTTTCTTTCTTTCTTTCTTTCTTTCTTTCTTTCTTTCCTGATGTAATACATCTCATTCCCCCTCTTACCCTCAACTGCTCATCTCTTCCTTTGATCATGTCATTCCGATGCACCCACATTGTCCCAGCTTCGTTGGAAAACTGGGAAAACTGCAAATCCAATCTGCAGAAAAGTAGAATGGCTAGAGGGTCTCATTATTATGATGGCTCTGTTCATTTCTCTTGTTCTCTTCCCTTTTTTTAAATCTCTCTCATCGTCTTCTTTTTTCCCATCATCCTCTCTTTATTCTCTCTAAGAGAGTGTAATTAACGTAACTGGTGCCTGTTTCATGCTGCTTATGTGGGTATGCATTAGTGTGTGTGTGTTATTCCATTATATCATTTCAGATGGTAATTTCATCATTTTTATGTTCATGTTTTGTTTTTGACAGGAGCTCAGTGTCAATTGTATGGCCTGTCAGTTTGTATAGAGATGATTGACTTAAGAGTGTGAAGAAGCAGTCAGTGAATATTCTGTTAGTTTTTGTTGCACATTTCTTAAGATAATTGTAGTTTTTGTATGAGGGTGATGGAATAGGATTCAAAATTTTGTCTTTTGGTGTTTGGGAATCAATTGAGTCAGAGGATGTTGATGTAGAGAGGGGGTGAAATGTTTTTGCAACACCACATCGCTTTGATTGCACATTTCATTCGCAATGAATGAGGTGGGAAGGAAAACAAACAATTCGCTTCATCAATGTTGGCCTGTCTGTTTGATGAATAGCTTTTGCTGCTGTTTTTCTGCTTTCGACATTGGCAAATGATTTGCTAACTTGTGTTCTCTCTTCTGTTCTTTCTCTCATCTCTCCACACATCTTCCCTCGTCCCCTCCAAATATCCCCTTCGCCTCTCATTTCATTCTCCCTCCACTCCTGTCATCATTTCCTTTCACTTCACCTCCTTCCTTTATCCCTTGTATCCCTGTATTTGCCCCTCCATGTTCATACCCTCCCAACCCTGTGCCTCTTCCACTCATTCTCATCCTTTCTATCCTTCATTCCTTACTATCCTCAGGCGCTGACCTGTTCTCCAACTGCACGGAGGAGTGCAAAGCCCTGGGCCACTCAGACCGCTGCTGGATGCCGTCCTTTGTACCATCTGACGGGCGCCAGGGGCCGGACTACCGTAGCAACCTGCACGTGCCCGGCATGGATGCCACGCTGCCTGACACTGAGGTACCCTCCTCCGTCGACCTCTCCGACCAACTCACCATGATCTCGTCCACTGCCTCGTCCAACGATAGGTCATTCTCCACCTTTGGCAAGGATGGTCAAAGGTCACAGTCACACCACAGCCTTCACCATCACCTCCATCAGCAACAGCAGCAGTACAGCTCCAGCACGCTAGAGAGGAAAGAGTATGATAGGGGGACCCTACCGTACAAACCCACCTTTCTCTGTGAGTATCAGTACGAAAGTTCCCTGGGACCATACGACTTCGGTCTGGTCCAGTACAGATACTAGAAGGAGGGGACTGTGATTCTGATCTGGACTTATTATGATTTATGTTGTCAATCAACATTTTTTGTCTTTGATTTTTGAGGAAAAATAACTTTGACTTTGAAAACATATCTATTTTTTGTTTTGTTATCTTGTAAATTATAATTTTAATTGTTTCTTTTATTAAATTTTAAATGTAAATATTTTGTTTTTCTAGCTCCCACTCTCCACCCACTTTGAAAAATTCAATCTTCAAAATTCAATCTTAAATCAAACATTTGTCTAACCCAATCCTAACTCTATTTATTGTCTATATTGTCGATATTGTTTCTTAATAAAATAATAAAAAATCTTTATTGGATTCAAACAAAACTGCTGTGGCCACCTTTTCTTTCTTTTTCCCTTTTTTCTAAATTCCCCCTCTAAATGCTCAGGCTTTCCAATCAGTTCAACTTCTTATCTGATGCTCATATAAGTAAAGGTCAACAACTCAAACACACATTCTGTCAAAACACTTACATTTTAGTGTAAGTGTTATAGTGTAAGTGTATAGTTCTAAATAGGCTATACGCGCACAAAGAGAAAACAGACCATGCCAGGTTGAAGAAGACATTTTTGTTCAAAGACGTGCTCAGCATGATGACTTCCCTATCAAATACCTCTAAAGGTAAAACACACAGCCAATGCTTTTTCCTTTTCACAAGGATCAAAGTCCAAGTTGTTCTGAAAAAGGAAGACCTTTGCGTCTATACTTTCTATATGCATCGGCACTTAAGAGGGAATTCAACCTGGAGGTCAAATAACAAGATTCCTCAGTTGGAAAAGTGATGTACTCATGTTTTGTGCAAGACATGAGGGGAACCTTTTCAAAAACACTTAGTATGGTTGCCACTTTCAATTGCTTTCCATCAAGGGCCTCCAAGTTCCTACTTTACATGAATATTCTATTAGCTGTAAGAGTAGAAAATGGATTTGATATCCACATTCAACAGAGAAGTCATTTCCAGTCAAGTCACCACCATGTTAACCACCATCCTCCATGATCCTGCATGCTGACTGTGGGCTTTCCCTCAGGTAAACGATGAGCATGACGACCTGCTTTCTGTTTGCAACTTACCTAAAGGAGCCAAGCAATCTTACCATTGCACATCAGGTCTGTGTTAAGAATCATTGCTGTTTAGCCTTTAGGTCCTAGAGTCTGCATTGTTCCAAATGGAGCTGCCCATGTGTCTGCTCATCTTCTCATTCTTGCAGCGTTAGGGTAAATGCACTCGATATTCAATCCAACATGCAGAACATTTTCATTGTTTTTATGTTGGGATTCTCCCATTTGTCCAATCTGTTCAAATACACTGACCCCAACCCTGCCGCCGCAACAGTTTTGTTGTTAATCAATCTGTAGAAAATATGAGAACAGTGCTGAGGAACTATGAGCTGGGAGGCCTAGTGTTCTACTTTTACTGAATGTTACTACTGGCTACAGTAGTAGCCATAGTACTCTCTTCACCAGGGTTGCCTTGATAAAGGGTTTATAAATGTTTAATGATCCATTTATAGATAATTAATGAAGCAATTAGTGCTCTGTGTATTTCCCACGTATGGGTTATTATGCAGCCACAAAATTTTGAACATCTGTCTTTGCTGATGGACATGTTTAGCCCAATTCCCAAATTAGCTGTACCATTATACTGTTGAAAACCAGCCTTTAAGGTATATAAATAACTTGCGCTCAGCTCACTTCAGAGAGATTGCTTTGTGGCATATATCCCTCATGAGATAGTATTTCAAGTTGATGTCACTGAAAAGTCTCGAGGGAAGGGTGTCATTTGTCTTAACGAGTGTCTTCTCTCTTGTTTCAGCCCGCAAAAGGATTTGCTAGCTCATTCCGCGTGGACCTGTCGGAGACAGCGTGAATTTCTGTACTAGACCACCGACACTGATGCTAGAGACAGCAAAATAAAACAAAACAAACAGCATTGAGTACAACAGCAACTTGTGTTAAACTTCATTATCTTGGGTGGCCAACTGTAACGGGACCTTGGCATTGGTAGCCAAGGGAGAAAGGGGAACTAAGTACTGAGTAGCTGTAATCTCTGAGGAGCATTCCAAGGCCTTATTCCTCTCAGCAGGACTGAGACTGGGGCCAAAACACCCAACGATGTGAAGATTATAATGTCATCAATAGAGAGAACAGAGGAACTGACTGAAATAAATGAAGGAATACAAGTAAGACCAAGAGGGACCGATTAACTCACAAACAGAGATTTTTGTTGAACAAGGTTAGCAGGCAGAAGAATCCATACAACCTCTGGCGATCTGTGTGTGCCTGTTTACACGAGGAGAAAACTAAACTACTGTTTCTGTACAAACTTCAACCAACGTCACACGGAACCCTTTAGCTATTTCTACGGTCACCACTAAGCCAACTGTACAGACACTGTGTGGGGAAAGAGACCCAGAAAAAAAAGGAGGTTGAGAGAGAGGGAGAGAAAGTGAATGATTGAGAGACAGAGAGACAGAGTGAGAAAGAGAGAGTGAAAGAGAGAGAGTGAGTGAGACAGAGAGAGCGAGAGAATGAAAGAGACCGACAGAGTGAGAGAGAGAGAGTGAGCAGATTTTGTACAGGTACAAGAGGCAGAAAAAAGAGGGGGAGGGAATAAGCAGAGATGATGTGCATTACTATAAATTCAGTATCTCCGGTTTTTCGACTTGACTGTCTTTATATAACTTCTCTTTTTGTTTCTGTTGTTCTTTCTGTGTGGTCGAAGTGATCAGATTCTAACGTATACCAACTTTACAGTTACAGACAGGAACATTTGGTCCGGAGCCGGGTCAGTCCTCTTTCAGTTCTGCCACTTCAGGAAGTACACACATTGAAAAATGACGTAAAATGATACTCATATTCACTCTCTCAAGAGAGTGTCATAAATGAATGTTCTCATTTTAAAGCCAGTGACGAACCGTTTCAGTTGCCTTCCTGAGCTGACTGGAGAGAAAGTGAAATGACCCTTTACCAGGATGTGGTTCCCTTGATGCCATTGGCCTATACATAAACAATCAGACACATTCAGTGGTTTCTATCATGTGTGCAAAGTGTTTACTGTGCTATTTTAAAAAGCTTATAAATGAATATAAATCTATATATAAATCTATATATATGATATACTTTTCTGAAGACTGTGTAACCATTGGTTAGTTTCTACTCCACCATAATATCATTCAATCTGATGATACTAAGTGCTACAAAATCAAGACTTGTATTGATTGAAAACAAGGGGGATGCTTCAAATATGGAAAAGCAAACCCCTCTCACACCAACCAAGAATTAAGTTGATGTTCTTATTTGATTGTTATTTTTCACTGTTTACAGACGCTGGACCTTGTTGTGTGTAGAGAAGACACCAATTCAGTTGTTTTGGCCTGTTGTGTATGTTAATAGCAGAATATGTGTTCATGTACAGGAAGGGGGGTTATCGCAACTGAGCTAGATATTAAAGGTTTTACAATCATAGAGGAGAGGCGTACACAGGGACACATACATATGGACATAAAAACAGACATATACATGGTAACACACACACTCGCGCACACACACACACACACACGCGCACACAGGTCAAGTGGTGATAAATAAACGGTGTCATTCAAGTTCTCTAATGTGTGTTTTGTCCCCATGCACCTGGGAATGATCTCCTGTAACTGCTCAGAAAACAGATCACACTGTGTACTTAGAATAAACTGGCTCCTTAGAGGTTCGTTCGTGATAGTCATTGGCCTTTCAAATACAAAAGCAATTCTGTGAGAAGGTTCGCTTTTCAAAGAACATGCCATTACTTATTATAAATCACCTTCGCACTGGGCTTTCATTGCTGTTATTAGTGAGTGAATTTTCATGAATGAACTGAAATAATCATTGGAAAATTCAACTACCCTGGATGAGACTAAGACCACCAATTTTGCTCTACTTTCCTCACTCCCTGACCTCAATAGCACATCAAAAAACTTTTCTGGTGCCAGACACTCTAGCTGCATGTCCATTTCCTCATAAATGGCTGGAACTGTCCCCTACACCCCGACCCCACCCTTAACTTCAGCGTACCCCTCACACGCCTTGGCAGAAGTTCACAGACACATGACAAGAAGAACGCTGGAGCCTGGATGTACCATTGCTCACAAAGTTAGAGGTCATAGGGGAAATCACAATGATCCCACTCTTAACAGCCTAAAAACAGAGAAGCTGTTTGACTGACTTATCACAAGATATCCCCCAAATACATGTGCATGTGATGCATGTGACTCTGATGTGGGGGTATTGACCATGTGAATGGCCCCTGGGGTTCCAGTTAAGAGCTCACTCAACAAAACAAGTCAGTGTGTGAATGGGAAAGAAAGAAAGAAAGAAATCATGGTGATAGAGATTGAGGCATGTCGACTGCAGAGCAGGCAAAATGATCCACAGGGGTAGAGTGACATTCTATCAATGACTGAGTTGACCTGATCTGCTTGTCTTTCATGCCGCCTCCATAACAGACAGAGAGAATGAGAGTCATTACAACTGAATCATCTTATCCATCTTTTCTCCTCTCCCCATACAAAGTTGAGTGAGGTGACCTAACTGATTGTCTGAGCCTCCGTGCCTGTCCTTCATATTCTCCCCCAGAAGACGCACTTCATTACTCTGGCAAAATAGACTTTCAAGAGACCCATCAGCCCACATTTACACAGCCAGGCCCCATCACCTTTCACCACAGCCAGCTCGTCAGACATACGTGGCCTGTCATACACACATACAGTACATGGTTTTCAAGTCATCATACATACGAACTAGTGTACGCCTGTGCACACACATGCACAAACACATATATCACTACCCTTTGACCCGTTATCCTCAGCCGCCCCATCAGTCAACATGCAAAAATGCACATGCACACACACACACACACACTCATGACTTTGTGGTGCCAATGTCAACTTGTGTCTGGGTCTGCTTCTCTCACTTTCCCTCCCGAGGTTCGAGTTGACATTTGAA
>OOFE01011131.1:0-13141 GCA_900323365.1 Monocentris japonica
ACTGTCACACAGTAGACCAGGCCCAAGCACCTGCTATCGTGTGTGTGTGTGTGTATGTGTGTGTGTGTCTCGTACTGTATGTGCATGACTGTGCATTTGCGTGTGTGCATAGATACACACAGCCTATCCAGGTAGTTGCAGATTACACATTTGCTTTTTTATGCTTTTTGCACTGGAAAAGGTCACAATTCTTACCCTTTTACAGTGTATTTGACAATGGAGACAGCCAACTGTGTAAAAGTCCACATCGATGACATCATCACAAAATTGCAAAATCAATTCTTAGATTTTGCTCACCGACAATCTAAGAAGCAGCTTGGATGCGACGCTACGAGCTGAAATGACCGGCCGTCTTTCTACCAGTCTAGATATGATGAATCTAGATTACATTTATATCTGACACTGCAGCTTCAAAGTACATACTGAAATCAGATTTCTCCTTTCCTCGCCAAAATACAGATTGCCACACACAGCACTTTCTCTCGTAATATTTACGTCCTTTAAAACTGACAGTAAACACCTCATCTTGTTTGTTCCCCATCCATGACTATCCTGACAATTCATTTTTAACAAGTATGTTATTATCACATAGTTCCTATATGTGAGTTGGAGATGATGGTGCATTTACACTTTGTTGCCAAATGGAGTTGGTTTGGGTGATCAGAACTTCGATGTGTCATTTACACGTGGATTTGATGTGTTTTTGCCCCATCCTATTACAGTCTGAACACCCAGGATACATGTTAAAGCAGGAAGTGGAATGGGGGGGTTGTTGTTTACCCCACTGATGTGTTTACCCACCTCTCTGTGTGCATCAGTACTCCTCTCTGCATTATTGTGCATCATCCATCAGCCTTTGTAATTAAATAATAATAATGCAATTACAGCCATCGCCATGCCAATGACCTCATCAAACCGCGACCCCCATCAAGGCTGTCTGAAAGCTTACTGTTGTTCCATTCAAAGAAGTATCTGTGACTACAGTAACCTAGCAGGGTTAGACTGCGGATGAGGGAAATGTTGTTATAACTTTCTGTTAGATCAGTGTCCTGTCAATTTCACTTTCTCATTTTGTGTGTGTCTATGTGTGTTCTCACAGTATTGAAGCTATTGAAGATGGCGGTGGGGATGAGAGCTTTGCTGGACACCGTTATGCAAGCCTTGCCTCAGGTACGCAAATCAAACCTGTTATAAAACCACTGAAGCTGTTGCATTTTTTTTTTTTACCTCCTTATCTATATTTTTGTCTATAGAGGTCTCTAATCCTAATATATCCCAATGGAACCATGCCTATCCCATCCCAGAAGCATTTCCTTTTCCTTTCATTCTCGTCAGCGTCGTCCCTCTCGGCATAACTTCCTCTGAGCTTTTTGTCATCTCTAAAGACCCTTAATTGCATAGCTAACCCCCTGCAGAGGCTGCAAAGTGCAGGTTGTTGACGTTTGTTTTCAAACAGCGATGGGTCGGTAAGAGACATTTTTTAAATAAAATTAGAAAGAAAGTCAAATTCTAAAGTGCTGCAACATTTAAATTGAAAGAACAAGAGTAAAAGCAATACAAAGTTGTATGTTTACAGCATTTTTTGGATTCAATCTCTGTCTCTGATAGTGTCTCTGCAAATGACAGAGAGAGATTGAGTGTTGTTTCAGGCATATTCCTCCCAGGGCTTGTCAAAAGTGTTCATAATGAATTACTCTGATAATGGGGGGGTAAGGAGCTGCCACAGACTGATTAGCATTGACAGTAGCAGCAGCAAATCTTGAAGGTCTTCATTACCTGTAGCTAAGCCCCCTCTGTATTGAACCTGCTATTCCCTATTATCTCCTTGCTGTAGCCCAGGATCAGCTACACTATTACAGCCCCTCCTCAAAATCTTATTCTGGATTACCTTCTTTTACTCCTTTGTGTCCAGCCCTTGTTCTGTATTACCACTCATCCATTTCATTACTATTATTATCTCACTATGTCATTCTACTGATAGCTTACATTTTTCCTCGCTTTGTCACGGTCCTTCATTTATTTTCTCACTGGAATCTGCTGTTCGTTATGTGTTGTCATCGTTATTGGTTTGCCTTGGATTTCTCTCCTCTGACTAATCCCTCTCTCTTCCTGTTGTCTCTCTGCAGGTGGGGAATCTGGGTCTTCTCTTCATGCTGCTGTTCTTTATCTTTGCAGCACTTGGAGTGGAACTGTTTGGTGATTTGCGTAAGGACACGGACACATGCACAGTGCATGCACAGTGCATTCAGACAGTCAGGCAAACACACATAGATTCGCTCATGCATGCACATCGATCATACAAAAACTGCCACACACAGGCGTGCACACAGCGTTTAATCCTCCTCTGAGGGTTTAATCTATCTGGTGTTAATTGCTTTCTTGTTTCCTTTGTTGAAATACTATATTGATCCCTCTAATTGTGGCTTTTAGCTTTCAGAGAAATATAATTGTATTACATTATCATTTCATTGCAAAGCCCTCTGTTGTTGTGACAACTGCAGAGCTATGAAAATCTCTTTCTCTAGCTGTTTCTTCATCTTGATTTCTCTGTCTACTCTCTCTCCGGCTATTTCTCTCACTCTTCACCCCCTCCTCCTCTCCTTGTCTTCTCAGTTTGTGATGAGCTCCACCCATGTGAGGGTTTGGGACGCTATGCAACCTTCAAAAACTTTGGCATGGCATTCCTGCTGCTGTTCCGAGTTTCCACCGGAGACAACTGGAATGGCATAATGAAGGTGAAACTGAGTCCGCCATGTTGGATCTGAACACATACATGCATGCAGCAGGAACACAGGAGGCAGTTTTAGGGGGGGGTGTTAGGTTGTTATCTCCCTGTGGACTATAGTTTGAGATGTTTTCCCTCCAAGTTTTCTCTCCACTTTCCTGAGGTTGTTTGATCTCTCTGGCATGTTTCATTTTGGCAAACATCTGGCACATAAGTGAGATAAACCAAACTAAATATTTGACCCACGTCTGTCTCATATGCTCATGTTGTGTTTTTGTCCTCGTTCCAGGACACGTTAAGGGACTGCGCCCAGGACACCGGCACCTGCTACAACACTGTGGTCTCTCCTATCTACTTTGTCTCGTTTGTCTTAACCGCTCAGTTCGTGCTGGTCAACGTGGTCATTGCCGTCCTGATGAAGCACTTGGAGGAAAGCAACAAGGAAGCCAAGGAGGAGGCGGAGCTGGAGGCGGAGCTGGAATTAGAGCTGCAGGCAGACAGGGGAGATGGGGCAGCGAGGTCGCCCAGGCTCACCCCTCTGGCCCTGGGCATGGACAGGACAAGCTCCGGGGGGTCCCCCTGGAGGTCCATCGGAGGAGGAGGAGACAGGGAGCAGGAGAGGGGAGGTCCGATGGACTCGCCCCCTGCTGATATAACCAGAGACTCAGAACACATCAGGGCAGATCCCCCTCCCTGCCTGGACCCACCACTGGAGGTGAGGTGCCTGATTGGCAGCTAGACAGGAGACAGATGTGTGTATGCCTGCGTGTGCGGGCTTGTTGTTTGTGCTCATAAAAGCATATGCCTTTCTTTCCCCTACTCTCAGTTCACTCATTGGCCTTGTTTACATGCATCTTGTATACATCTTGTATTTTATCAAAACTAGGTGGTAGACACACACACACACACACACACATTCAGACATCATCTAGGTCAGATTGTTCAGTGCTCAGTCATCCAGGAAGTATCCTGTGTGACATGACAGATCCTCTGAGGTCACTTCCTGCTGACGGCCAGGCTGTGAGGCCAGTCAGATGACCCCTATGTCTCTGGTCATTACTCCGGACTCCAGTCCAAACCATTAGTTAATTCTCTGGCCCATGCTGAGGGACACTGAGCATGGGAGGAATATCTGCTTTTTACTGTGTACCATATACCATATACCATATATTCACATTCACCACAAAACGTACATACATTTCAAAATTCAAGTAGATGTATTTATGTATGATGTATCCTGAGATAAGGTCGTCTATTTCTGCAATATTGGCTTATAGTTCCTCCATATATTGTACATACTGAATATGTACATGTGTTAAAAAGATACAGGATTTTTTATGGTTTTCAAAAAATATGAGTTGTGTTGTTACTGACCCACATAATGAGGCTGGTTTACAGTTTGTTCTTTACAGTAATAGTAACCAGTCCAAATATTGTGTGTGTATGTGTGTGTGTGTGTGTGTGTGTCTGGCTGCTCCCAGTAGAGGACATGCCAGTCACAGACAGGTCACAGTGCCATGGGAAAGCTGGGCCACAGGGCCTTGTTGTTCACTTCAACAGCTATTTCCAGACAGCGGGAAACTTTTTTTGGATAGGAAATAGAGGTCTCGCTATCTTTATGTTCCTCTCTAAGATGTTATCCATCTTCCCCTCCTGCTCTCCTAAACATGTGTGGTTTAAGCCCCAATCTCTTTTCTAGCCCTGTGGGAGATTGGCACTACTGCAGTGTTGTAGTGCCCCCTTGTGTGTTGAAATGGTAATGGTTGTAAGCCTTAAGTGGATGTTGGTGAAGAGGTTGTTTTTATTCAATAATAGTCCACTGCAAATAGTCATGTAGTCTCACATTCAGTCTTATTTCTTTATTTTATTATTTTTTTTAAACAAGTGAAAAATTCTGTCAATGGGGTTGGATAATTCAACTTGTTTCCAATGCAGTTTCACAAAAATATCGCCAATATCTTGGTTGAACATCTTGAACCACGGCAGAATAAGGCAGCTAGTATCAAGAAGATTATGTTTGATTTCATATACTTCTTGCATTGGAAACAAGTGAAATGAAGTTGATTGGCAGGTTTTTTCCACTTGTTTTAGGAGAAATACGATTTTAAGGCTCAACACTAGATAAGACAGACGTTCCTTGCAGTGTAATGGTTACAAAGTGTAAAGCGAGAGCTTTGATGGTATGCTAGGTTTGACATATTGCATCACTACCCCAGAGCAGAGGAAACAGAATAACTCCTCCTTCCTGGATGTGTTGCTCCTGTCTTGTTTATGTTTTTTATATCTGTTTGTCTCCTCTTCCTGTCTTTTTTCCCTCCCTCTCTGTCTTTCTTTCTTTGTGATCTCCCTTTACTTCTCTTCACATCTATCCATGAATCTTCTTCTGTCTTTCTCTTTGCCTGTCCCTGTCTTCTTCTACGACCACTGTTACCACTACTACTACTGCTTTCTCTCTTTCTTTTCTTCCATGTTTCTTTCTCTTTCTTTCCTTCCCCTCTTTATCTCTCCCTCCTCTGTGCTCTGTCCATGTGTGTCCAGCGGAGAGCGCTGTTTGACTCGGTCTCCCTGGTCATCCAGGGTTCCATGGAGGGGGAGTTGAGTCTGATGGACAACCTGTCCGGCTCTATCTGCCATTACTACGCCCTGCCCCCCCAGCCCAGCAAGCACAGCACCGACAAGAAGGTCAATAGCCACCAACACCATAGCTGATCCACTTCTTCCATGTTTTATGTCCGATCGTATTCTCTTTTTCTCACTCACCGTCATCTAGGGCTGCACAACGAGAAAATTGAACTTGTAATAGTGCAATTATTGAAAATCCAAAACAAATCCCAAAAGGCTGCAATTGTTTTCCTAAGCAAGGTATCTGGTGCACAGAATAACTGTACACTGCAAAAAAACTTTTTTTAGCCTAGTATTGAGTTTTAAAATCTTGTTTTCCTCAACACAACGGGAAAAAAACTGCCAATGTGGAAAAACATTGTAACATGACTTGGTTCCAATGCAGTTTCACCTGGTTTGTTAATGAATGAAGTAACAATACCTTGAGATAAGGCAGCTACTGGAGAGTGAAAGACTCAATACTAGACTAAATGACAGGTGACGATGATAGGTACCATTTGTAGTGTGCAGAATCCCTGGCCTACTATGTAGGAGACATAGCGGAGTCCATACTGTAGGTCCATTGGATTTCATATAATAGAATCCAGCAAGCAAAGTTGCAATATGATGTTTTGTAAATATCGTGCAGCCCTACAACTGTCATCATTTTTGCATTGGCATCCTTGACTAACCAACCCTGTTGCTTACCACAGTGAAATGCGTCAGCCATGATCTCATTCCCTCGCTCACATCTTCACTCACTTATACTTGTTCATGCTTGACAGGTTTTTGGTCTAATTCATCAACCTCAATGACATGGTTTAGAGTTTTCCCTATACAGTTGTGTGTGTGTGTGTGTGTGTGTGTGTCTGTATACCACAATCATCAATCACACGCAACTTTGAGATACTAAACCGCCTAGAGAATAAGCACAAGTTAAATCAAGACGTTCCTAACGTAAGCCTCTCTCTCTCTCTCTCTCTCTCTCTCTCTCTCTCACTATCACTCACACTCACACTCACACTCACACTATAATGCCTCAATCAATATGCTATGGATCACTGAATCACTGAATTATGCATCTGGGTGCCTCTTTTCCTCATTTGGAGGCAAATATCTTTGACCAATTCTTCTGTTTCTGGGTCTCTGATAAGTTAGCAGAAACCTCTTCCATCCAGTTTAGGCTGGCCCAGCCGTTTGCCTGTCAGAAAGCATTTCCCCTATTAAGTCTCCTGGTTGGGACGGGGCCAAATATACAGCAGCTCCTTTTACAGGAGCCAGAAACGCTCAAGGCTCCTAAACATCCCATAACAGAAGCCAAACAGATGCATAGCTCAGTGCTCCTCAATAGAAACAAACTAAACAGTGGTTTCTTGGATTCAGCTAACTCAGCGCTGTCACTGACACTCATAGGTGCTCAAGGTTTAACATTCAGGCCTGTCGATTTGCAGCCCCCATCCTGCGACATCACTGTGTCTCACATGTCTGAATGTGTTTTTGTCTTATTACACATATATAATATAATGTGGATGAATCATCATGATGTCTCTGGTGGAAGGCATGGTTTCATATTTTCTCTTTGTTTCCTTCCCTCTGCTTGTTTGTCCTGTTCATCAGAGACGTGTCTTTCTCTCAATTATGGTCCAACCCGATCTTAAGCACACGTATTATGTTATATTACTTTGGTCTGTTTTGGTCAGAATTATCATGTTGGTCATCAGGCTGTACATTTTACTGTATGGGTGTGTGTGTGTGTGTGTCAGGACCCACTATGGGGTGTGCTTATATTTCTGTTGGTACCCCCACATGAAAAGAATAGTGATATTTTAAATGAGTCTCAGGGTGAAAAAATATAGAAAAAAATCTAATTTGGGTCCCAGGATAAAAAAAAAAAAAGTTCACTTCATTTTTTTATTTGTCATGTTTCTCTGCTACATTATTCCAGTTTTGTATATGTTGTTTCAGTGAATTTTGCTGTTAGCTATAGGCTTTATCTCTGTGTAACATATTGTGTGTGTTGCATGGAGTGTGTGTTTGTTTTCTCTGCTCACCAGGCATTGTCTCTTCCTGCCTAGATCCCTCTAGCGGAGATGGAAGCTCTGTCTCTGGCCTCTGAGAAATCCTGGTCCCTAGCTCTGACCGACGACTCGGCTCCTGATGATATTAACCCCCTCTTTCTAACCAGTCTGGAATGCAATGTACTGACAGTTCCTGTCTCTCTCTCTCTCTCTCTCTCTCTCTCTCTTTCTCCATCCCTCTTCCTCTTCTCTTCTGCAGTATCTTGTAGTTGTTTCCTTCCCAGGGCGCTTCCAAACCCACTTGCCCCCCTTCATGCTCATACTCTACTGGGGTACTACAATTGGTATGCAGGCTTAGGTTGGGGGTTCCCACTGGATGTTGAATAAGTCGCACTACCGGATATACACCCGTGTATATGTTGCGATCAGGGATGTAGTGGGAAATAAAAAGGATGGGTAAACTATGACCTCCAGTCGGTCATCATCATAAGGCAAACCACCACCAATATAAGTGTGGTATCAAAACTCATCATCAAAAGTAGGATTCAAACCCATGCCACCCTGGCTCCTTACACCATTCATCCATCTTCAAATAAGTGCAACAAGAAAAAATATATAGTGTTATTTATCCTTATGATGCAAGACTTTTTGGACACCCTATATCATGTATAATATGAACTTATGACTCATGTCACACTAAAAAGCAAGTAAATGCAATGCTGTATTTAAAAAGGTAGCTAACCTGTTTTTAGGTGGATTTACCCTCACTGTATCCCTGGTTGTGATGTGGGTAGACACATTCCTCCCGTACTACTTCCTGTCCCCTGAGGCTTTGTCACTGAGAGAGGACATCCACACACTGTCTACTAAAAAGAAAAAAGTCATGCAGGGCGACAAGGAATAATTAACGGCTACTTTGGCTCACTAGCGTTCAGATTCACTTCACCGTAATTAGATGTCTGTCCCTGAGAGGGTCACCACGACCTTGGCCCATGCTGCACGTCGAGACCACCGATCGATGTATCATCACGTCTCCTCTGTCTTTCTCTTCCGCGAGGGCTGCTCCCAAACCCCCAGCACATGAAATTAAAATCACTAATTGGATTGTGGTGTGAAAAAATACTGAAAGGGAAGGGAGGGATGAGGTGGAGGAGTGCATGTGGAGTTGAAAGCCCCTGGAGTATCTAACCCGTGTGCTCTCCTCTCTTTTTCATTCCACCTTTCCAGCCTGGTGTGTGTTACGTTCCAGTCCAGTCCAGTAGAGTAGTGCGCCTCCTCGCCTGCCAGTCTGCAGTCCTCTCTCATCCTTCTCTACTTTTTATTCTTTCCTAGCTTCCTCCTCTTTTTCTCTACTCTCTTTTCTCTGTCATGTTCTAGTTCCTTTTCCTTCCTTCTTCTTTTCTTCAGTCTTCTTTCTTTATCCTATGTGCTTTACATGTGTGTCCAAGTCCTTTCTCACAGTCCTTTCCTGTCAGCCCTCTTTCTCTTTGTTTGTGCCGTCTTCTGTTTTCTGACATGGTCAGTGATTTCTCCTAGTCATGTGTGTGCTGTTTGGTGGGGGAGTGTAAAGTGTGTTGGAGTTTCAGTAGCGCTGTGATGGATGTGAATGAGGTCTGTTATGGGTAAGGCTGCAGGACGCTACCCCAGCTGACACACATTCACAGAGCAGGCTTACATACAGTTATATGACCAAGGGGATTAATGAAGACTAAAGTCGTCAGCTTTATCTGGTGTGAGAGTTCAAATTCAAATGTCTTTCGCTTCAAAAACAAAGCGCTTGGCAAGTTCAATTTAGCAAGGTCTTGTTTCTGTGATCTGTGCCAGCTCTGCACCAGCCAACTCCGATGTGCAAAGGTCCTGTCTGTTGCCATGTGTATGCTAACTACTGCCTCTGTTCAGTGTGTGTTCAAAATGAGTGTGTATGTGTTAGAAAGAGTGAGAGGGCGCTTGAGTAAAAGAGTAGGCGCTGCCCTCCCAGCTCCGAAGGTAGGCTGACAACTCTCTCTCTCTCCCCAGACGGAGCAGCTCGATCCTGGGGAGCCACTGGAGGACAACCTGCTGAGTGTCAGGAAGTCTGCGGTGGGACGCACACACTCCCTGCCCAACGACAGCTACATGTTCCTTCCCCTGCAGCCCTTTGGCCACTCAGCCCTGGCTCCAGCACAGCCTCTACCACAGACCCAGGGGGCCCAGCACATAGAGGGCACCCAAAGGGCCCATTCAGGTAACATAGGAAATCGAGATCAGCACCACTTAAGGTCACAACATAAAGAAAAAATGACTTTTTAATTTTGCTAGTTAATTCTCCAATAAATGCCAAAAACGTTCAACGTGTTTGGTTTCTTTTACCCATTACTTTTACCTCCTGGAAACCGGCATATTTTTAGTGGCCACTTCATGGTGTACCAGGCAGATTTAGTGTATCTACAAGACACTAAATCCCTACCAGCTCCAGGGGTGCTGGTCTGTAGCTGTCCCTGACCTCTGACCTCCACAGGGAGGTCAGAGGTCAAAAAGAGAATATCTCCATGAATATCTTGGATCATTCTGCTCCCCAGTTCTGACTGAACTGAATCACACTCAAAGCTGTTGTATAATACTCGATAAACCAAATGATTTAATGAATGTATTGATTAAAAAAGATTTACTTTTATTTTTATTATTGATAAGTAACTAATAATTGTCATTAGAATGGAATAGAAGAGGAGGGCCTTGCTTTTTCCTGGCCTATTGGAAGACCAAGGTTTTTCACGTCAACCTAGGAAGATGCAGGTCATTCCCTCTGAGGACCAACATGCCCAACTGTTCTTTGTTACTTAACTCTTAGTTCTCCATTAACATGCAGTGCTGTGGTTGTTTGTGTTCAGGCTCCAGTGGCTCGGTGCGCTCACAGCCAGAGGAGTTTTCCCAGCAGCTGACCATCCCTACAGACCTCTTCAGACCCATCAGCCCCCACAGCCACTCCGACTCAGAGAGTATACCACGCCTGCCCCCGCCCAGACACACACACACACTCAGCCGCACGCTCCGCAGACAGGTGACACACACACACACACACACACACACACACAGGCAATAAAATTTATATTGTTTCACAATACACAAGCATTTACTCAAGCATTACATTTAATCCTGCCTCTTCTTTTCTGTCTGTATCAATGTGAAGTCTGTTTATGTCGGAGGTTCTCAACTATGTGCCATCGAGGCCCAATAGTATGAAGGTTTTCATTCCAACCAAACACGACAGCAGCTGATGTCACTGCTTGGGACACTCTCAACCAGAGAGGAGGAACTAGTTACTGAAATGAGTTGCTGTGATTGGTTGGAATGAAAACCTGCACATGGCTGAGAATCACTGCTTTATGTCATTTAATGGCCAAAGCTGCCTCTTTCTAAACGGTTTCACTCTTCTTTCCTCCTTCTCTCTCCCCTGCTTCCCGTGTTTTCTATATGCTTACTGACTGCCCCGCTGTTTGTCGCTTGGTATCATCTTCCATATTGTATCTGTTATTCGCTGATCTCAGCTCAGTTGGGTCCAAAATCCGCCAGATCCTGAGCTGTTGCTCAAACACAGATACTCCTGTTTCTGAAACAGTGAAACACAGCAGACTTTAGCTACCACTGGGCCTTTCAGAAACGCTGGACTTCACTTTCATCTTCTTACAAATAGACAACATTCACACATATTCACATGGACACACACACACACATAGAGCCACACTTCCCTCCCTTTCTCCCTGTCCTCACTCACCCATTCAGATGTTTGTCCGTCTACTGCTGACCATCAACCACAATGCATTGCATCTACAATTCTAATAGGTAGCTTTGATTGTGGGATACTTAACCATACATTTGAAGAAATCAAATGTGATTTTTCAGTTCAGTCGTGTTGCCATTAGAGCCTGTAGTACTAAATTCTCATACAATACTCCATTTAGTCTCGTTCCTTGTTTACAAGCAAGTTACATGTAACAGTGTCATTCAGGAGATGACTGATGGAATGGTTTCAAGTCAGATGAAAATGTAATTTGCCTGAGACGTGAGAAATTGAACCCACAGTACAGTGCACTTATTACACCACAAACTACAACAACTCAGGGGATTGCAACAGAACAGCAAGTTCTGTCCATATGTATTTGGCCATTTTGTACGCACAGCACCATGCTGATAGAGCACTTGTGACTTTTTTATAGAATAGATTAGTTGTTGAATAATCGTTACCCTTGGTACAGTAGTTATTGTACAGAACCCTGTTTTGAAAACCTGTTGGAAATTCCCATACGGCAGGGCAGTCTCTGAAAAATATAGATTCTTGTTGCTGTTATGTCCTCTCACGGACTATTGTGTTATGTGGTGCGAAGCAGTTATTGTCTTCTTATTCTGTGCAGTAATGGTGATAGGTCTGGTGTGGTTGTAATATCTTTGACCACTAGGTGTCCCTATAGTCACACCATTCATGCTCTCGCAGAGAAACTCATGGTTCTTGACATTCATCAAGATGCTGTGCCACAAAACTCATGCATGGCCGGTTTCCTCATCTCCATAGATTTAAGAGTTTATTGGGATTATCATTATTCAACACAATTGGATGCAATAATTTACTTTCTAGAGGGATGAGGTCAAGCCATGAGTTCATTGGGACATTTTATGAGTTTTAGCGACCATTGTGCTTACTAAACCTTCCTCTCCTAGCTGCATTGTGTACACCCTCTGCCCATTGCCCTCACACCCAGTGGTAGTGGTATAAAGTGGGTGGTTTTGGAAAAGATATGGAAATATTGATCAGAATTTGATCTGTAAACGTATCTGAAAAAGCAGACAGCCTCTTGGCAGGCTTGGGATCATGTTGATGGCAGTTCACAGGGTTTTGGGTGAATGGGCAAGGGTCAGTGGTCTGGCTCAGAGTTCAGTGTATCTGCTGGTGCTCCCTAAGCTGAGTCCCTCTGTCCTACTGACTGCAGTAGTAAACGCCCTCTACCATGCCTGGGCCACATGCTGCATTCACACCATACGAGAAAGATGGTAGATATGAGCTCTTGACTAACTCTTTATACTTTTGCAAAACTAATAGTACCTTTAACTAATAGTCTTATTATGCCTTTTAATTGTTTTCACACAAATCACAAAACTACACATAAATTTGTGGTTTCTTTGTTCATCAGTACTTTACCTCCTGACTGTATCACACATAGACAAGCACGTAAAAATGTCAGATATGACATTACCAAAACGTGAAACTGTGAAATATTACATATCATAGTATTTCCAAAATTGTGAGGAACAGACGTTTTGTTTACGGCAAGGAAAACGTTTCATCAACAAATTTTGGATAAAATTCCACAAAATTAGACTATGGAAGATAGGATTGTGTTTTACCATTGGTGGATAAGACTGAATATGTCATCAATAATGACGTGTCTAGTTTTGATGTCAGTATCTGGTTTCTGTAAAGATGTTATCTGAAAAGAAAGCAGCACTTCATTTTGCAGTGGAATTTGGCTGTTTTGCAAAATAAGAGTCTGTTTAACTCTTTTGGAAGCATGAACCTTAAGTTGGAGAAATGTGTCAAATCAGTTGATAAAAACTGAGTACACTGCAATCCCAACTATCAGAGGCAGAGAGGACACTGGGTGCATGCAGGCCAGACTGTGAACTTTGATCCAAAATCCTATTTGTCATCCTCACTAGATCACCTCACACTAACTAGTCTCCCCCTCTCATCTCCCCCTTACTTCCAATCCCTTGGTTTCCCATCTCTTCATCTCTCCTCTATTCTTCTCATTGCTTATTTACCTTC
>OOFE01011133.1:0-11607 GCA_900323365.1 Monocentris japonica
TGCTACAGGATACGAAGACATTTTAGCCAATTGGGCGCTTCCAACTTTGTGGCAACAGTTTGGGGAAGGTCCTTTGCTGTTCCAGCATGACTGTGCCCCTGTGCACAAAGCGAGGTCCATAAAGACATGGTTAGACAAGTTTGGTATGGAGGAACTCTATTGGCCTGCACAGAGCCCTGACCTCAACCACATTGAACACCTTTGGGAGGAATTAGAACGCTGATTGCGAGCCAGACCTTCTCGTCCAACATCACTGCCTGATCTGACAAATGCTCTTTTGGCTGAATGGGCACAAATTCCCACAGACACACTCCAAAAGCTTGTGGAAAGCCTTCCCAGAAGAGTGGCGGCTGTTATAGCTGCAAAGGGGGGTCCAACTCCATATTAATGCCGATGGCTTTAGAATGGGATGTCCAGCAAGCTCATATAGGTGTGATGGTCAGGTGTCCACTGACTTTTGGCCATATAGTGTATGTTAAAATGGCTTTAGAGATGTATTTATAAGGTTGATGAAATCAACTTTATTTGACACTAACATACATGCAGTGAATTGAGGTGGATTTTGAGGCTGCAATTAAAAAAAACTGCTTGACGGAAATAAAGTAATTTTGCTTTAAACGTAGAAGCCTTGTTATTGCCACAAATAATCGTGCAGGTTTTATTTTGAAAGTTACGACCGGAACGTTTTGATTTTATTCTGGCTGGCTTGATACTAATACGCCGGGGTAAACGGTGACGATGAATTACAGCGCCGAAGAAACTAGCACCCCAGCTAGCTAGCTTCATGTTTTGAAAGGGGATAACTGACAATTCCACAGCTTTTGTTGGCGTATGTTCTACCGGATTAGATGGTCCAGGAACAGTCCCGGTGCCGAGTAATTTCTTCCTTTAGTCTCAACCGCCGATCGTCATGGCAGAGGAGGAGGATTTATCGCCAAACCTTCTGACAGAAGAGATGAACAGCAGCAATGGCGTGTTGCTGCCTCCAGACGGCTTATGCTGGGTATCAGTGTTGTCCTGCCTGCTGCTCGCCTGCTCTTACGTGGGGAGTTTATACGTATGGAGGAGTGACCTGCCAAGGTGAGTCAAGGCACATTCTTATTGATTCTACCTTATTAAAACTTGCCAGTTAACTACCTAGCCCTAACCCACCTCGCGGCATATGTTGAGTGAAGTACCAGCCCTGATAAGAGAACGTCACGGCAATCTCCATTCAAAAACCCGCCAGTTTAATGCTGCCTTGCTTATCGGAAACCGTCACACACCTGGAAGAACACGACTCAAGAGCTTTTACGAAGAAGTGCAATTCGGCATGCATCCAATACACCAAACAGCATGTATTTTAGTAAACTCTCAACTTTTCGAATCTGCTCGCACGTTCTTCCCACATCTTCTACCAAAGCGCACAGTGGAGGGCGGTAGCGAGCCGTGTGAACCATTTTAGTGAAGTGGTTGCTGCTTGGTGTACTGGACGGACGCCGAATTGAAGAGTGGCTCCTAACGATACAGACGTCCTAAGTCACGTTCTGCGAGATGTGTGCTATTGCCGTTAAGCCAGGGAGCGTTAAATTGCTAAACGCCCTCTCCATACAACAGGGCTCGTGAAGGCTCATCAAATGCTCGATTGTTTCAAGTGCCTGCTGCTCAGCTGGCGGTGGCAGCTGAGCTTTGGTGGTAATGACGGCTATTATAAAACGTTTTTGTGTTTCCCCGCCCCCCATCTTTTTCCAACTCTCAGGGATCACCCAGCAGTGATAAAGAGGCGTTTCACCAGTGTACTGATTGTATCTGCCCTGTCACCTGTGTTTGTGTGGGCATGGAGAGAATTCACGGGCGTCAGGGTGAGTCTCTGCCTAAATTGATAATGACATTTCTCATAATTACAAATGATCAGGTCTTTTGGAAATTGCAAACATTATAATCTGAAATGATGATAAAAAAAGTGAGGTCAACGCCCCTACTTGTAGAGACTTGAAAAACTGATTGCAAAATGCCTTGGCACCCATGGGTGTCGGGGCAGCAGGGTGGCTTAGTGGGTTCAAGCATCCAGGTGCTGTTCTGTAGCTGACCTCTGACCTCCCCGGTATCCCTCTTCTGTCACTTGATGATCAATCCTGTTTACCTGGGTTTATGTGTGCTTTTGTGTCACACTGTTGTGAAACAGTCCGGGTGCAAAGATGCTCCAAAATGTCTGCCATTTTAAAGGAGCAAAACTTTTATCTTAGGATATAAATGAAATACAAATTTGTTGTAACTACACAGAACAGAACAGAAAATAAATGAGATTTTGATTAACTTTCACATGCCACTTGAAACTTGCGCGTTGAGGTTCTGTTCCATCCTCAAATGAGGATGGAGGTTCTGTTCCATCCTCAAACGAGGCCTAATGGAGCCTGTTGTGTTGGTGAGCAGCCCATAAGGATGACACAAAACTCAACGACTCCTACAAATCAGGAACACTGCGCTTGCGCCACATGCAACTTTACATTGACAAATACACTTGTGTATGTGATTCCAAGCAAGTCCACAAGGGGCGCATGTACAAGAGTCTTATGACAGCTGATGTAGAAAGCGCTGCACGACTCCAGTAGGATTGCTGGTGTGTATGTAAAGCCAGGTCAAAAACTGTTACAAGGTGTTACAAGAAAAGGGTGACTTGAGAAATGAGGACCATACAGATCCTGATACCCCAAAGTCCAGTGTCTCCAAATTACATGAGATGGAATTCTTGGAACAATGGCCTCAAACAGTTTGACCTTTCACCTTTTTGAAACTATCAAAAAAAGCAAAACCAACTGAGACATGGGAAGAGAAAAAATAGCCCGTTTCAAGATGCTGCGTCCCTGAAAACTGCAAAAGCTCTTTATGTGGATCCCCATGGATTCTCTACTGAAGGCATACTCTAAGGAAGATTTATGGAGCTTTTCAAGGAGAAGATGCAAGGGTCTTCAAAACAAAGGCAATTGCAGTTCCTAACCCTGGTACCTGAGAGCTGGACCATTGGAGGAAAAGGAAAAACAGCCAGAGAATTTAATGTCAGTCGTGAAAGTGAAACAGGCCAGAAAACTAAGGCAACAAAAAGGCTCGTCCCAGAGGACAAGAAACTGAAAGTGAAACTTTGTCTAAGGATATGGAGGCTAGGGTAAAAGATCTTCTATGAAAATGATGAACATTCTTGTACGCTACCGGGGGTGAAGAATTATAAGTCTCTACAAGGGCCAGATGGCAAAAGAAGCGCCTTCTGTTGATGAATTTGGCTGAGCTTTGGCAAAGTTACGAGGCCAGATATCCCACTGACCAAATTGCGCTCTCAAAATGTTGTGCCCTTTCGACTGCAACACTGCATTACTGTGGGAAGCCGAGGTACACACTCAGTTTGTGTGGGTGCGTATCATCAGAATGTCAAGCTAAGGATGAGTGCCTTGCCCCATAGACATCTCAGTTAGCTATCATGACCCGTTGGCAGAACTCTAAGCTTTGCTTGATTCGTAGATGCCCTAACCGTCCCGGAGCCAATGAGCTGAACCAATGCCGCTCCTTGAATTCATTGACGATCTGGTAGATAAAATGGACAAATTGGACAAGTTTCATTCCAAAACATCAGTCGGCATACCTCGCTACACTCAAAGAAAACCTGGCACCTAATGAGGCAATACTGGCCCTTGATTTTGCTGAACTTCATTGTGCAGGATGCAGTCCAAGGTTACCACCGGTACAAGAGGCAACCTTTTGTGGCCTATTTTAAGAGTAATGGCCAAACACATCACACCACAGATTCTTATGTGACGTATTAAAGCATTTGCATCAAATCAATCCGCCATAGAGTAAGATAGCCTACTACTTGTTTATCATCGAGAGGACTTTGGACCGGAAGCCGAGTGGCAAAAAAAATGCCACTAAGGTAGAACGGTGAAAAGCCACAGCTTCCGGTCAGATATCAACGCCTGGAGCAGGACGCACATAAAGAAGATCAAATTTTTCAACATCAATAACGAAGAATTGGCAATCCTGAAAAGGCGAACAAGGGAAGACGCACCAAAGACACTGGTCAGCTTGTCATGGTGTGACATTGGAAAATATGTCACATGTCTGTATGATGGGAAATAGTGTCTGTGCCTCGTTAAAGGGGCCCAATAAGGAAATGGATGTACAAATCACGTTCTTGCATCCTCACGGCCCAGCAAAGTCCTTCCACTGGCCTGAAAGAGAGGACATCTGCCATTTATTTCCCATAGAGTGTATACTATGTCTGGTTAATTCCACAACTCCAGACGGAAGACAATATTATCTGGACAAAAAGAAAAGTAACTTGTTGACACAACTGACACAAGGAAAGTGACTTGACGAAGACAGGGCAGTCATCTTTCTCTTGGAGCACTGAATTAAAAAACAGTGAACTCCGGTGGCCAAAGACAGTATTACAAGTATGCATTAAAAGTGAATTGGTCATTTTAACATGTAGTTTTATAAAGATAATGTCCATTTCCACACATTAGATGTACACAAGTTTAGAACCATTTCTTTTAAATGGCTTGTTATAAGATATCGATAAATTTGAAATAATTTTTTCCCCCGCAGAGATAGATGCCTCAATCAAAGGCAGCCATTTTGGACCATCATTGATCATTCATTTCTAAATAAGTACTTGGCATTTAAAGCTCCAGCTCCATTGTAGTTCTTGTAGGTAGTTCAGGAATGTGTACATGGTAAATGAAGTGATTCTGAGGTACAGGCCTGATAGCCTGGTCCATTGCCCATGGAACAATTATTAAACATAGACTGACTTTTTACTCTGTGTGTGTCCTGTGTCAGCCCGGTCCGTCGTTGCTGGCTCTTATGGGAATCCGATTTGACGGCCTCATTCCTGCTGTCATACTTCCTCTACTCCTCACCATGGTAAGAAACGCACACATTCCTCCATGAGGATGATGTAGCATTGATCAATACTACACTGCTTGTCTATAGGACGATTCTAATGCAACATTTTGATCAGATTCCACACAGCTATGCATGGATATGTTTTATTGTAATTATAATTATTGAGTTCAGTGGGTTTTTGACATGAAAATGGTCAAATTTAAAGAAATTCTATATTGGCACAATCAGCAGCTTTAGTCCAAAAATAGCAGCATCGCTATCAGAACGAAGATGCTTCACAAAGAATGAAATTCTGGGTGCAACAATGAATGCTTGTCATTTTTTTGACATGAAAATGGTCAAACTTAATCAGCCGTTAGGCCAAATATTGACTATCAGCAGCTCCAATCCAAAAATTTTGAAGAAAGAGGTGGCATTATGTCCCGTCCTACAATATTGGATGGTAGGTTACTTTGTCGGTCTCATCCTTTGCTGCAGGTCCTGTTTCTGGGTCCCCTTATCCAGTTGGCCATGGACTGTCCCTGGAGCTTCATGGACGGCGTCCGGGTAGCCTGTGGTGAGACAGTCAAGATGCTGGATGTTGTCTTCCCAATCGGTTATGCCCATCAGAGACCTTAGGGCGTTTTCATACCTTTGGTCCGACTCAGGGGACAAGTTATTGCTTTGTTGCATTCATGCATTGGTTCAACCATTTCAACTGTTATTTATCAGTTGAAAGCCACGTAAGAGCAGTCGTTTCCTGTCATTATTTCGAAATTTGGTGCAGGAAAGGACTTCACCCATGTTTCCGAGCATGTTTAACCAATAATGCACAGTGCTTCCTGTAATTCGGTGGGGTCAGAGTCCTGATCACCTTCTCATTCCAAACAAAGCTCCAAGGAAATGTACCAAGAAACCTCCCTCTCAGCAAGGTCCCCCGCCCAATTGGTTTGGTCTGCACCCCGAGTCTGACTGCTGTGTTCGCATATGGACAAACAAACTGAAGTAAGGGGAAAAACTGCACCAGGGTTTGAAATAACTGCTCTAAACCAGCTAGGTGTGAAAATGCCTTTTTTAAAGGCGCAATACATAAGAGTTGAACTGCACCATAGCACAAATTGAGCATAATATATTTGCAAAGGTTGGTAGGGTTGTCGATCATTGCCACTGACTCAACGATTACATGGCCAGCTGCTGAGATTTCTGGCTTAGTCATTCGAATTTCAAGAAATTCCCCGCCGAAAACCCCAGACAGACACACACCTAGTGGCATTTTCAACTGCTTAATGATGGAGGATGGTGCTGCAAGCGAGCAACTGGCATCGCAACACATCACTATTGGGGAAAATGGGACTTTATTGCTTGTGTCAATTACAGGCTACCGTAACTGAAGGGGAAGGAAAGGGCGTAGGTTCTATCAATGTTGTTGCAATTCCTACCGGTCGCCGATAGAGGTTGATGACTTAATGCCCCTTTAAATGACATGAACCGCTCTCTAAATGTATACAGGGGGGAATTAAAACGCACATTTAGCACGGATATAGGAAAAGACAAATTCAAATGTTTGTGTAAAATGGCCAAAAGAGAATAGTCGCATCCACTTCCTCCACGTCACCCTCACCAGCCCCTCTGTCTCCGTCCTCGTTGCAGACCCGTGGTTCTGGACTCTGTGTTTCAGCGATATGCGCTGGCTTAGGAACCAGGTGGTGGCGCCGTTGACGGAGGAGTTGGTGTTCAGGGCCTGCATGCTGCCCATGTTGGTGCCCTGCGCCGGACCATCCACCGCCATCTTCACCTGCCCCCTCTTCTTCGGAGTGGGTGAGTTGAGGCGATCTCAGTCCCAGTCATAGAGATGTACAAGATTCAACTGCAGGGTATCTGCAGGTTCTTAAAAAAGTCTGAAAAAGTCCGTCAAATGTTTTTTCATGTCCCTTAACTGGTTTTGCTGAAAGTTGAAATGATCCAGAAACAGTTGCCGTAACTGAAAAAAGCCGCAATCGGAACATGTGTAGGCAGACTTAATTTTCTCCATATTTCGAAGATCAGGGACTCTTTAAGTTTTTACCAACGACAAGTAAGCCCGCGGTCCATTTTAGGCCACGCCCCCTAGTTGAAGAAACCAGCATCAAGGTACCTGCTGGTCCTTTAAGCATGAAAACGTCTTAAATCATCGAAATTTAAGGGCTTAAAACATTAGCGTCTTAAATACAGAAACTAGAGGTCCTAATCTTTTCACCATGTTACGCAAGTTTCATTTTGATGCCATTCATAAAATTACATCGTGATACTGAGAGATTCTTTAGGTTCAGTGATATTTAGTCGAGGCAGAGTTGGAAATGAATCGAGGCATGAATTGCGTCACCAAAAGATGTGAATGGGACCGGCGGTAGTGTTTTAGTTTCTTATGTTGTATCACATTACTGGACTTCCAGTTGGTTCACAGTAAGTTTGACCCACATGCATGTCCACGGTTAGATTAATACAATACATGCCAAACATGTTGGACATCAAGTCCCTAAACGTTTAATTTCCTGGTGTCTTATACTGTTAATTTATAATTTCACCGTATTGGAAATGGTCTGTTTTCGGCAGCTCTGTTTCTTTATTTTAAATTCCAGGTAGCATTTGAAACCTCTCATATTTGGCTTTCTGAAACCCGCAGATACCCCGAGTACGTACGTCCCAGCATTTTCAGCAAAGACCGAAATGTTGCTCATGAAATCTTTGACACGCAATAAATGCGTTTTGCTTGCTTTCTGTTTTTTTTTTTTTCCTTGACACTGACGTTGTTCGTCATCTTCTTCCAGCCCATTTTCACCACGTGATCGAGCTGCTTCGTTTCAGACAGGGGACCGTGTCAGGGATCTTTCTTTCGGCAGGTAAGAATTCACGTACGGCATTTTGCGATGCGTCATCTGTCAGGAGACTTTGCCTGCATCACACCGGTTGGTAATAGTAGGAAGGATTTGATCATGAACTGTGTTTCTCTGGTCTGCTACAGTGTTCCAGTTCTCCTACACAGCAGTATTTGGAGCCTACACTGCCTTCATCTTCATCAGAACAGGTGAGCACTTCACATTACATGTTATTCCTACTTAACACTGCATGAAGTGCATTCTTACCTCTGTAGTACTATGGATGGGACTACAATCAGTATTTGTCCTTGACGTTTTTCCTGACAGCTGTTCAACTGACGGCTTTTTGAAGGCCAATACTGATAATTTTGTCTTTTTTTTTTTTTTTTTAATTTGACAAAACAATACAAGTATTCAGTTTTCCCCCCATTATTTTTATTCTTTTCTGAGTGAAAAAGCCTCTGAAACAGCATTTAAACCATCACGGGACACTAAAACTCACATATGCTACTTCCTTTTAATGAAGAATCAATTTACAAAAAACATCATTGACCAATAAAGCGAATGAATCAAATGTGCAAAGAGAATAAAATGTCATTGCAGGCTTTTTGTTTTTTTGTTGCTGTGGTCAGGGAACCTCCATCGTATCGGAGGTGGACACTACCTCTGATTGGCTGATAGTCGATACTGAATAAAAAGCTAATATCAGCCCGATATCAGTCTAACCCTACATGGGACACACACCCTCAGTTGAAACCAATAACAGCAACATTCAGGTATACTTGTAGTATCAGTATTGGTCAAACCCAGTTGTAACTTTTCTGTGCCCTCCCTCCTTTTTGTGTCCTCAGGTCACCTGATGGGCCCAGTGCTGTGCCACTCCTTCTGCAACTACATGGGTTTCCCGGCCATCAGCACAGCCCTGGAGCACCCCCACCGCCTCACCGTCCTCACCTGCTACCTGCTCGGGGTCCTCCTCTTCTTCTTCTTCCTCTTCCCGCTCACCAACCCCGTCTACTACGGCTTCCCCACCCCAGTCTGCACCCTGGCCTCCTCCCCGAGTTCCCTGTGCCTCTCCTGATCCCCAGCCTCTCTCTCTGGACCCGTCGGGACTGTTCCGGCAGAGGGTGCTGCCTCTCCACCAGCCTCACGGAGGGGTTTTGACCAAGTGGATGAAGGACTTAGGGGTGTTTTTGGTGTAGTGGGGGAGGTTCAGGTCTGGTCTGGACCGATAGTGCTAACAGCCATGTAGGTAAGCTAAGTTGCCATAGGCAGTTGGGGAAACAGATTCCCTGTTTGCATTTTACCTTTCAGTCATCCAGAACGACTCCCTATGAGCAGGTAAGGGTTCAGGGTCTCGCCCAAAGGACACCTGGCCATTGCTAGGATCGAACCCGAGGCCCGCCGATTACAAGACAGAGGTGGTCTTAGTATTGACTCAATAAGAGGTGACATGAAAGGAAAAATCTCCCTCGGATACTCTTCCACTGTCGGATATCATTAATCGGTGATGTACAATGCAACACCCCTTACTCAAAGCGCAGCATATCTATCGTAGCTGCATTGCATTCTGGTCTATCTCGGCTACTGTCGATGGAGAAGTTGGCGTCTCTGCCTCTTCTCCGATGGATTTCTCCCTGTATGATTGTTGGACATCGGTCTAGAAAGAAGCCCTTGCGCTTCGATTCTGAGGGGCTGACGGCAAAACCTGATGTTTACCGTCGCTGTTTTAGATCAATGAAACATTTTCTGATATCAAACTGGAAATATCTCAATGTGACGTCATCTACGATTGGCCAGTGAAGTGGAAAGTACATCACCAATAGCTGTTTTTGAACGGTGTTAACAATGTTTCGGGGTGGATTTTTCCTTTCACTGACACCAGACACCCGTTATGCTTTAACAAGTCGGAGAGATATTAACATTACATGGCATGGAGGGTGAAAATAGTTATTTATATACGCTTGCATGTTTCATTGTTGGTGAGAGGGGTTGGGGATCTGTTCCTAAAGTTGAGACTGTATTACGGTAACCTGCAGCCGGTTTTGAGGCTCTTTCCTCTAAGCCTTGTTCTTGCGATGCCGGCCGGCGGCGTCTCAGAGATCCTGACTCCAGTGATGTCCAGCTCTCATTCCATGTGTTCAAAACATTCTGCCCGTAGGAGCTCATAACATCACCATTTATAGGCTGTTTCCCAATTGATTTATCTAGAGTTAAACAGGTATGATTTAACCTCTATGCTCACATTCTACTTTTTTGCTTTTAATTGTAGGGGAAGTAACTTAAAAAAAAGAGGGTGCCACGACTGTTTCTGCCCCTTTCTCTGGGGGGGATTGGAACCCCCCCCGCCCCCCAACACTCAGGTGTAGTTGTACAGCGGCGAGAACGCTCTAACCACTACGTTGCATGCTGCTATTTCCGTATTTGCAATACAAAGAGTCAGGAAAAGTCACGGCGTTCCCACATACGTACGTACGTACACCGCGCATCCTGCATCCATCAGCCATCATTTATTGCAGCTTTCTGTCGACGCAAAATCAATGCATCGACATATTTATTTGATCCAAGCCCGTTGTAGTTCTTTTGCACTAGACTTGTTGGCAACGTCACGTATTTTAGAGGCTCTAGAGTCACGCTCTAGAGGAGACTTTAGGGTGCGTTATTAAAGTTGTCCATGCTCTGGATCTACTTGGTCATGGAAAGTGTAGATGATCATTGGTCAGGGAACAGGCCGATTTGCTCTTTCGACATTGCCTCCCAACCGCACTGGTTGAGGTCATTGACAGCTAGACAGTTGTTTAGGTGCTTCTGAGAGTCCCAATGCACTCTACAAGCTATATCCATACTGTGAAGAAGTGGGTGGTTTTGGGTCTTCAGCAATAAACTATATGGGGTGGGGGTTACTGCATGGGTGGGCTGAAAGAAGAAAGCAGCCAATGTTATTGTTGTGGTGCCAAGATGGACTGAAGATTGGGCTGCACCTACCTGAACTTGACACTAGAGTGCGCCAGAGCGCTTTTGTCTTGAGGCGGCGCTGCTGTGGACTTAACACAAGGATTGCTGAGAACCTTTTGCAATCTGTTTATTGGCTGGACTGACGTCCAGTCATCCATCACTGGGCAAACCAATTCACTCCTAACGTGTTTTTCCCATTTACCTATTCGATTATCGCCCACCGCAATAGAAGAGATTGACGCAGAGAGAGCCTGGGCCTCACGACCAGACTCTCCCTGCTGCTTGGTAAATCGCAGCTCACACAAAGAAGACCGGAGACCCTCAGACCCCCTCTCCGCTCTCTACCAAATATCATACAGGCCAGTCATGTGGCTCTGATATGATGGAGGTTCTTTTGACCACAATCATTTACTAATTATCTTTGCACATCTTTATTTAATTGTCCAATCAAAAATTCTTCATTTAAAGGCCTAATGTATCCCAGAGTTTCCCCTACCATTGAGGAAGGCAGGGTGGCCCACCCCAGCTAAAGAGCTGCTAAGCCTAAATGAATTTCATTCGACAAGAATACAATTCTGGGGAAAACACTGAATACTTTGAATTTTCTCGCACGAAAATGGTAAAGACATGCACAAAATATCGGCCTCCCAAAGCCGATATTGGTCAAACCCTAATCCAAATGCGCCAAAAATACCAATACCTTCCAGCACCATTTCTAAAAGGGAAATCCACCTTTTCCTGCAGAATGAAATGACATATTCCCTCCCATCCTGCATAGACGTGCTGTTAGCTCGCGGACGAATTGCCTTTGTAGCTTGAGTCATTTGTACACATCTCGACGGCGACACTGTGTCAAAATTCACATTCGCTACTAGCAGGGCGGCAGGGGGAGCAGAGAAGACTTTCATCAAAACCCGCCAAAAGTGCGATCATGCCCCCA
>OOFE01011134.1:0-10606 GCA_900323365.1 Monocentris japonica
TCTAGATTTTGGTAATGGTTCATGTCAATATTTACTGGATATTTATGTGTGTGGATGTATGACGTACCCCTTCAGTAAATGGTATGTGCCAGCCAATTAGGTGAGCAGACACCCTTATAAAGCAGACAGTCTGTGTGCGAGGGGGAAGCTGGATGGTGTTGGGCAGATCGGTGTGCACGGTGCTATGTGAAAATAAAATGTTTCATGCCGAACGTCACCCTGGACTTGTGCTTCTCCTCATTCGCCTCCTTGACCGACAACTCGTTTGGCTCCACCCACCACTGACATAACGCCGTAACCATACAGACTACGTTTATATTTTTGGTGTAACGTATTTTACTGACCGATGGGAAACAGCGCTGATAGTATAGGGTCCAGATGTTTTCTGTTACAGTAAATCGGGAGAAATGACACCACAGGAAAACGCCAGGAAAGGGGAATGACAGTTGGGAGGTTATCAACTAACTCTTGGTTGATGAATCAAAGGGTCATGATGCGTTGCATGTGGATGACATGTTAGTTTTTCCTAATGGAGATATTAAAATCCTCAACGTTGTTCTCTGCTTGAAGTGTTACTGCAGTAATCACCTCAGCTGACCGGTGAAGAGGTCAGAGGTCAAAACTGCCCAGTTTGACTCTCCAGTGTGGATGCAGGAGGAGGCAGTAAGCTGGCGGCTAGTCACCTGCCAGCATGGCTGGTAGGGGAACCAACCTGTACACTTTAAGGTCTGGAGGCTGGAGGTCATTTCCCACCACGACATGGCAGAAAAAACAAGACACAACAGGTTCCTCTTAGAAACTCAACAGAATGCTGGACTTTGCCAGTCATTCACTAAAGAAATACTTAACTGTTAACTGTAGGTGATGTGCAGTGTGCCCATGGAGAGGTTTAATAATTGTGTGATGGTGTGATCATTGATGGACAGTTTTCGATTCAAAGGTCCTACTTGTAACTTTTAAGGTTCTACATGGTCTGGCACCCCATGAGCCGGAGGGTAACCTGAGATCTTCAGGCAGGGCAGATTTGACCGACTAGAGGTTTGTCAAGACTAAAGACCAGAGGTGATCAGGCTTCTGCCATCAGGGCTCCCTCTCTTTGGAACGCCCTGCCTGAAAACCTCAGGTCAGCAAAATCAATATACTCCTTTAAATCTCTTCTCAAAACGCACTTTTATGATAAAGCCTTTTTGTAATATGTGTCTTCTTTTTATTCTCATTTGCTTGTTTTCTTGTTGTCACGTGCATCTTTTACCTCCAATTTGTATTGTCTTAAACTGTAATGTAATCATTTATTTTCTCGAGTGAAGAGTTACGGACATCTGTTTGGGTGAAATTCAACGTAGTTTTTTCGTTATAGGGCTCGCCGACTTTTGTAGGTGAAAAAGCCAATGGAGCGGGACAGGACCCTTTGGAGAAGTAAAAACCCATACGATGAAAGACTCCCAAAGGGTCCAAGATCAGGGCTAGGTCATCATGCTGTAACAGTTTAGCCTCAATTTGCACTTAGTTACCTTCCTAATTGCAATTAGGCTTGTAATACTTGATAATGTCAGGAAGCATCACTGAGCTTCAAAACCATTCCTGTCGTTCTCTTGTAGAAAGAATGAAAGAGAACACGTCTCACCAAACCCCATTAAAAAATCTGACAGTTTGATGTGGCCTTACTTATCGGCCAAAGTAAATACCTGGTAGAACACAACTAGACATTTTATGAATCGTTGGGAGCTACTTTTAAATTCGGCATACATATTATCCACCAAGCAACACGTTATTTCCACAAAATTTCAACCATTAGAATTGGTTCTCATGTTACTCACTATCTCTCTCCACCAAAATAGCGAGCAGTGGGAATGTGAACGTCATCAAATGCGAAAGTAAAGATTTTATTGAAATCAATTTCTGCTTGGTGGATTCTATACATGCCGAATTGAACGGTGGCTCCTATCGATTCAAAATTGACCCCGGGTCATATTTTAAGAGGCATGTGTCTTACCGAAAAGCAAGGCCACAGTATAGTCACCGTTTTTTCAACGGTGGTCGGCGTGCCGGTCTCCCCATACTAGACAGGAAGCCAGGTATCTGTGGTAAAACAACATAGCCTACCTTAGCCGTGTGCTGTTTCCACGAATGAAACGCTTTGTATGCAGCGTCCACAGCCTGCTTGGCTTCTGCTGGGCCACAGTCCGACACCCTGGCTATCTCCTGGCCGGTGGCCGGGTCCAAGACGGGGAACACCGAGGCTGCGGAGACCCAGCGGCCGTCCACATAGGCCTGCGTCCGGAGGAGCTGAGCAGAGACATCCAGGCTGTAGCGTCTCTGCATGGCGGTGGGCAGGCCGGGCAAAACCTGCTGGAGGAAACAGCGAGTCCTCAGCAAACAGAGAGTAGCCATGCTGGGTGCTGAGTAGATGTGTGCAAGGCTCTCACGTTGCTGTTGGACGCTTTTCTCTCCGTAGGTCACAGATGAGCTGAGTCTCCAGGGGGTTTCTGTCAGCGCCTCCGTCAGGTTTCAACCAGTCTGGAAGCGCATCAGACACGTGACGCTGCACAAAGGCAACGGACCGAGTCCTCTGCTGCACGCTCTGTACAATTAAAAAGAGAACACGCCTGGGGTGAATATAGAGTAAAATAACAAGAAAAAAAGAATAGATAGATTTTAACATAAAGATGTTGCATTTATGGATTTAATCCTCTACTAGAAATAAAATAAGATTATTTAAGATGGAAGTTTCAGAAGGAACAAGCAAAAACATCAGAGGAAATAATAAAAACAGCTTATGTATATGAACGATTCTAGTATTGTAACATCGCACCTTTGATTCACTGCTGAAATGTTTCCATCATGAAAACATCCCAAAGAGCTGGAACAACAAAGTAAAACAACACCAGGTTCCCCATCTGTGATCATTAATGGAAAGAACAATACATGAAAGTAATTCCTGCTAGTCAAGTAGTTCGCACATGACAGACCCAACAAAGTGTATTTGTATTGACCTTTACTCACTGATAACAGTAGACTCATTCGCCAGTATGTAGTATGCAGTACATACGAGTAGTACTACGTGTAGTAGTAGTACTACGTGCGAGTCCTGCGTTCGTGTCCACACTGGTTCCGCTTCAGTAGCGTTTCTGCTGCACGTTCACTACCTGAACAGAACTTGAAGACAACGGGTAGTTTGCATGTTTCAGTTTTTCCTGTCGAGGTTTCAGTTTGAATCGGTAGTAAACACACATAGAACACTGAATTAAACTTTAAAACTTTCTATCTATCGATTTTGTGCACTTGATGGTGTAGCCCCAGCAGCAAACAGAAGGAAAGCACTCGCTCTCTTTCTCCTTCTTTTTGTTGTGGTCCTACCAGACCACAACAAACTCGTTTTGGAGGATGACCAAGGCAGGATGAGGTTCATCTGTTATATTGGTTAAAAGCTTAGTCTGTGGTTTTTAAATAGCGCGTTTACGCGCGTAGTTTTAAAAAAATAGACTTGAAGCGTAAAAGGACGCTTCAGGTCGCAGTTACGCGCGTGAGACGCAGCTGTAGCGCGAGCCGGTGTGGTATTGACTATGGAATAGACAGCAGCGTTGGTTAAAATGAAAGCGTTTCTGCTGCGAGAGACGCACGACTGAAAAACGCGACTGTCGCGTCCTGTGTAGACCAGGCTTTAGTAACCTGTTGGTTTCTGCCAAGAAGAAAATGAAAGTAAGACAGACACGATGGAAGACGCCATGTTCTCTTTTTCATAAAGAACGGTTTCTGGACGGGACTTAGGAGGTGAAACCTGATGTCCAAACAGGTAATATACTGGAAATCAGAGGTACACTGAGAGAAAATGACAGGTGAAAATCAAACTGTTTAAAACCGGTTATATAACCTTTATTTCAGAGGGAATAACGTCCCCAGATGTAGACACCATTTGTCAAGTTGGAAAAAACGGTAAAAATCTTATTTTATATGTTGATCGATGGTTTTATAGCTCATTATCTGTGAGTTGTGACATCCACAGATTCCTGTTAGATCTGTTTGTGGTGTAACCTAGAGAAACTATTGTATTATAGTCATATATCACTATGGTTAACCCATTACACACACTGAAAAAAACAGAACATTACATCATTTATCAGACGCTTTTATCCAAAGCGACTTACAGTAAGTTCATTCAACATAGGTAGAGAACTACTAGTCAGTAGAACTACCAGTAGAACTACTAGTCACCAGAAACTGTAAGTGCATTTCCTTCCTAAACATCATCTAAGTGCATAACCAGTGCTAAGGTCAAAGTACAATAAGTTATCTACCTACTTTTATTTCGACAAATGAGACAAGTTGCTCTTGAAGCAAGCGCCAAGAGGAAGGGTCGGGTAGTGTTTCTTGAAAAACATGCCACTTGTACATAAAAAATATCTGTTTTAAAATATACAAAAAATATATTTTGGAACATTTCTCTGCAAATGTATCCAAATATATTTTGGTCAGTTTAAATATATTTTCTGTCTGTCTGTCAATCTCCACCTTAATGCAGTAATCCAGACTTTTCCCCATACTTTAAATCCATAGTCTGTCTACTTCTATGCTCTATTCTCTTATCGGATTTTCTTTGCTGTAACCTGTTACTGTTAAAGTTTTATCTTCTATCCTGCTGACCTCAGAGGACTTCTCTAGAGACACGCCACAGGAGAAATGAGTCTCCAGAGGGAAGGAGGTAAAACCTCAACGAGGAAAAGCAGCTTCCCAGATGATCCTGATGCTGGGGAGGAAGCTAGGTGAGTGAGCGGGGTGTGTGTGAAAAAAAAAAGTCTTAAAATGTCTTGGTTTACAGACAATAAAATGATACTCAGTTAAAGCTGCACTAGCTGCACGTCTCCTCTCACACACTAGAGGGCAGCAAGAGGTAAAAGTCTGAAATTTAGGGACTTCACTAAAATCCTGTAACGTCACAGAAGATTTCCCACCAGTGACCAAACAGACTACAGGATTTAATATGGACCAATAGGGAGACTCTACGGTCTCAGGTAGTGGGATGCTGGGACGATACATTAATGTAAAGATATTACAACAGAAATATTTAGAGAAATCTGACAGGTACGAGAAATTTCATAAACGTGGTCTACAACAAACATGGAGGATACAAGCTTAGCTGAAGTTATAATGTAAAAATGTGCTTTCAGAAGTGATTTAAAAGATGATACCCTCCAAAGACCTTCCAAAAGCTTGAATGAAATGTGTTATGTTCTTTGCTGGGTAACAGCGTCCACCAGAAACCAGCGTCTCCCAGTGGTTTGTCCATGAAGAGTAACTGGTCCATGGGAGTTCCTGATGACTTCAGAAAAGGGTGAGAGAAGTAAATCCAATCCCAGTACCAAATCCACGAGTAATCCACTAATAATTCCTTCCTTCAAATCTGTTTTATGTTTCAGGATAAGAGTAATGTGATTTATGTGATATGTTTCAAACAAATATACTCTAGTTAAAATGATTTTTCTTGAATGAATGTGAAGAGTGGAAAGAGAAGCAAAATATCTTACTCAAATAGAAATACTGCTTCGTCGGAATTTTACTTAAGTAGAAGTAAAATCACTGGTGAAAGAATCTATTCAAGTGAAGGTAACAATTAAGCGAAAGCTAGCTTAGCATTAGCTCCATGCTTGCTAGCTGTTAGCATCTTGACTAACAGGACCAAGCTGAACACTTACAAACAAAAGTCTTGTCTTGTTGAACTGTGAACTGTTAGTTCATTTGATCCTGATTGAATCCTACTCAGTAAACCAAAGAAAACCCCAAAAATATGCTATTATTTCCTCAAGTAGCGTGAATCAATTTGATAGTGTGCTGGTATGTAGGGGTGAAGTGATGACTAACCTGAATTTAGCTCCTGATGCCCATTTCATGAGAAAAAAATAACTTTATAAACTAAAGTTCATCAACAAAGTAAAGCATGAATCAACAGTTTAGGGAGTGTGTTAGTGTGTTAGGCAGGTTATGTTCTGAGCTATGGAGAAAATGATTCCTCCTCCCACAACTGCCTTATCAGCTTATAATGTTTTTGCTCTATAATACACTGCAGAGTATACTATAGACTATGATTCTGAAATCCATCATTAATTGGTCTGTAATAGACCAGCGTCTCCCAGTGCTTTGTCCCTGAAGAGTAACCAGTCCATAGGAATTCCTGATGACTTCAGAAGAGGAGAATTTACTACTGAAAAAGGGTAAGAGAAGTAAAGTCACTTCTAGAACTGAATCAAAGGATTTAAACAGTTGTTTAGGGAGGACTTGACCCTTGACCTCCTTACTCGTGGTCATGTGTAATGTAGCAGCTCTACAGTAGGAATTGAAGCTCATTGTACCGTTAGATTGTAAATTGCTCTGGATTGAAACGTGTGTAAAATGTTAAATGTAGCAGGATTAAATGGATTTCAGTTACCTCATGTGTCAAGGAAAAAATGTTTTAGTTGAAAACATCTTTGTACCACTATAAAGCGTGCAGTATGTGTCATTACTGTAATATAACACTGTATTTGTAGATACAAACATGCAGGAGTGGGTGTTCCTGGTGGTCAGACTGCACCAAATTGTCAAGTGGACACATTAAAGGTGGGTATGTTAGAGAGAACAACTGTACCCCGAAGGTCACAGGTTCAATCCCTGCAACAGACAAGGGGCATCATTCACGAAACGTGCGTAAGATCAGATTTGATCGTAAAGTGTTAGAATTTGATGTATCCAACTCCAATGCAGACTGGACACCCGACAGTGAGGTCTCTCTTTTTATGGAACTGATCTCTGATCCATGTCGGATAGTGCCTCAGTGTGCTGCCCTCCTCCAGTGGCTGATAATACGCGTCTACTTCTCCTTATTATTTTTTGCAATCTAGTTTCATGTCGAACCAGTTCTTTTTTTTTACCTCAGCAGCGGTGTGTGTTTCTGCTGAAACAGCATTGACAGTGTTAATAATTTCTTGCCATGCTTTACTTTGATCAGTTCTTGTGACTCCGCTGCTGATGCTTCTGAAAATTGTTATTTTTTTCTCATGCACGAGTGCAACACTTCAATGTCAGACTCCGCAAAGTTCCTCTTTGTCCCATGGTTTACTTGCACGCCAAGTCTGGTCAAGTCTGCATGCCTTTTATGGTGTTGAACAGCGTTTACCTGCAAATCGGCTTGAACAGGGACGCACATCAAATTTTACGAACGATTGGCATTCATCATCTGATACACCTGTTCTAAGCACAAATCAAGGTTTTGCGCATGTTTCATGAAACCCACGTTGGTATTTTGGTACGAAAACATAAATGCGAAATATTTACGTAGAATTTAAGACATTTTTGTGAATGAGGCCCAATGTGTTCATCCCAGTTGAAGCCTCAGTGAGTAATTACATTGTGATTAAAGGGCTCTAAATTTGATGCCTACTGCTTTTAATTTCATTTCACCCAAATCTAATCCATAATCAAGTGTGCAAAACGCAATCATGAAGTTATGCTTTACTCTAGCAAGCTAGCTAGCCAAGTGGCTACAGCTGTTTGGTTGTGATGGGACAGTTAGGCTAACAAGCTAACATTACTTATTCAGCCTACCGGAGCTAAAGTTAGCAGCTAAAATATTTGAGGATGTTTCAGATAACACACCAGGAGACCAACAATCTCTGCCACTTTTCTCCATTTATTATTTTGTTTGTCTTTATCAGCTGACAGAGATGGGTCATATAATTTGGGAAATCATAATAATTCCCTAATCCATTCAAAGATGAAGTGACACTAGAAACAAAACTTAAATGACAATGTGATTGGTTATTGTGCCATGCCCCTCGTGCTCTTTTGCTTAATATTAGATCTTTGTCAACATCAGGTGTTCGAATCCAAAGCCATTACTTTCCTGAAACAAGCACTGAAAAGACATAAGAAGGTCCTTACTGCAAAGCACAAAGGACTGTTTGAGGAAGAGGAAGAGGAGGAAGTGGTCGATGATGAACATGCCGATGCTGAGGCCTCCGAAGCAGCTCTGAAGATCGCCCTCCATGTTTTAAGGACCATGAATGAGGATGGACTTGCTTACATGCTTGAGCAAAGTAAGAGATTGCATCTTCTCTTGGGAAGGGTGTGTGTGTTATAGCTGTTGGGAGAAGTCAGTTCAGATGTCAATTCTAGTACCAAATCAAATCTATTTAAGTTGTTTAGGGAGAGCTTGACCCTTCACCTCCTTACTATTGAGTGAGTTTGAGTTTGAGTCTGTAAGTGTGTGTGTGTTAGGAAAGGTCACTACAATGCACAATGAAATTCTTTTTTTCCACATAATACTTGTTGAAGTGTGTAGTCGGTAAAACTGATACATTCATCTTATATTGGTTCACTTGTGAAAATAAGATTATACCTTAATGAAATACTGATCCAATATTAGTTTAAACAAAATGTATATCAACAAAGTTCGCATTATTGATGCAATGTACTCCATAGTTTACAGAGAATCAAAAGAAATCCATTTCAGTGGTAATGAATTTGATAGTTATTTTACTTTGGTTCAAACAGATCTCTTTTTCTCATTGGTGGCAATTTCTACACCCACTACGTTAAGCAGCAGCACCAATCGTAAAATCACAACAAAAGTACATTTCAACCAAATGTTTCTGTAACCAAATATTCAATTCAAATTCATAAGCCAGTGATGATTCTTTTCAATAATTGGGGTCATCATACCTCATAATATAGGAAACATTTTACAAGGAATTGTTATTAATGTGACTGTTGTCTGTGCTGTTAGGTCATTACGGAGAATTTATCATGTACCAACGGGAACTAAAATCTTCTCTGAAGAGGAGATGTGAGTGCTTGTGTGAAGGAATAGCAAAGCATGGAAATACCACACTTCTCAACAAGATTTATACAGAGCTCTATGTCATCGAGGGAGACAGCAGGCAGATCAATAATGAACATGAGGTGAGACAGATCGAGACAGCCTTCAACAGACCAAGGTCTTTGGAAACTCCAATCAAGTGTGAGGACATCTTCAAGCCTTCACCCAGACCAGCCAAACCAATCAGAGCAGTGCTCACCAAGGGCATAGCCGGCATTGGCAAAACTGTGTTGGCTCAGAAGTTCATGCTGGACTGGTCGGAGGAGAAAGCCAATCAGGATATCCAGCTCCTGTTTTCACTTCCTTTCAGGGAGCTGAATTTGCTGAAAAAGGAAAAAAAAAGTTTGATAGAACTGCTGCATGGCTTATCTATTGAGTTGAAAAAATCTGGAATCAAAGACCTGGAGAGGTACAGAGTTCTGTTTGTGCTGGATGGACTCGATGAGTGCCGATTCCCTCTGGATTTCAAGGGAAACGAGTGCTGTTGTGACACCACACAGTCAGTCTCAGTGGATGTGCTGCTGACAAACCTCATTGCAGGAAACCTGCTACCAAAAGCTCGGCTCTGGATAACCTCCCGACCTGCTGCAGCCAACTGCATCCCTCCACAGTATATTGACCTTGTGACTGAGGTACGAGGCTTCAACGACCTGCAGAAGGAGCAATACCTGAACAAGAAAATTGATGATGTGAACTTAGCCAGAAGAGTCATCACACACATAAAGTCAACACGAAGCCTCTACATCATGTGCCACATGCCAGTGTTTTGCTGGATTTCTTCCACCGTCCTGGGAAAGCTGTGTGCCGAAGAAAAAGAAGAAATGCCGAAGACATTGACTCAGATGTACATCCACTTTTTGGCATTTCAGACCACACAGATGTATGTCAAGTACTGTGAACAGGAAGAGGAATTGGACTCCCGAGGCAATAATAAGATAATAATGTCACTTGGGAAGTTGGCATTTGAGCAGTTGGAGAAAGGCAACCTGATCTTCTATGAAGAAGACCTGAGAAACTGTGGCATTAATGTCAGAGAGGCATCTGTCTACTCAGGAATCTGCACTCAACTCTTCAAGGAAGAGTCCTGGTTTCATCATCAAGTCTTCTGCTTTGTGCATCTGAGCATCCAAGAGTTTCTTGCAGCTTTGTATGTCTACCTGATGTACATGATTGACGGCGTGAATCTGATGAAACAACATGGCACCTCGACTGAACCTCAGACATCCAAAACCAAGTCTGTAGCCAGACTACACAAGGCTGCAGTGGATAGAGCCTTACAAAGTGACAACGGTCACCTGGATCTCTTCCTCCGCTTCCTTCTCGGACTTTCTCTGGAATCCAATCAGGCTCTTTTAAAAGGCTTAATGATACAGGTAGCAAGTGGCTCACAAAGTCATGAGGAAACCATCAGGTATATCAAGGAGAAGATCAGAGAGATCCCTCATCCAGAGAGGTGCATGAATCTGTTCCACTGTCTGAATGAATTGAATGACCATTCTCTAGTGGAGGAGATCCAGAGCTACTTGGGCTCAGAGCGAGACTCTGGGATGGACCACTGCTCCCCTGCACAGTGGTCAGCTCTGGTCTTTGTGTTGCTGACCTCAGAGGAGAAGCTGGAGGTGTTTGACCTCAAGAAGTACTCCAGATCAGAAGAGGGTCTTATGAGGCTCCTACCAGTTGTCAAAGCATCCAGATCAGCAATGCAAGTATCTCTGCAAATCAGTCATTAGTCATTTTAACTTTCCCAGGTCAGTCCCC
>OOFE01011135.1:0-11767 GCA_900323365.1 Monocentris japonica
AATCCCTCGGGGAAATCAGGCCTTTGATGGTACAGCCAGCTCGACACAGTTCTCCGTTAGCTCTCCTCCTAAATCACAGCGCCAGACAAGGAGGGGAAAATTACATAAACACTGTCATTAATGCTCGGATGTGCTGAAAACGAGATGCCCACCGTCCAGAGCAATCATCCGCTTGACATCCAAATCACTTCCCTTTCAAATAGAATGATTAAAAGTGACTATAACAGGGGAATTAAACTTGAAAGTCCTATTTTTCTTGTCCATTGCAAGAAAATGAACAGTCAAGTTAACTATTACAGAGAATGGGGCGAATTCTTCCAATCAGCACAATGGTTGTGATGTCGAGAGTATTGAACATTGAGACACTGACCGAAACACGACCTTTGTTAGAAACATTTAGACTCAGTAGTCATTTGATGCTATTGACGTCGTTGCATGGCCAAACTTCACAACAGAGCTCATTGTCTTGATTCATTGGACCAGGCAATTGGACGCTACACACACTCCTCCGGTTTGAATTAAGAGACGGCGTCAGAAATAGATGGTGTTAAGTGTGGGGGTAGACTTTCTGTCCTTATGCTTTAAGTGTTAGTGGCAGTATTAGAGAAATGTTTTGACCAGGTGGTTAAAATCCTTTGAGACTAAACAACTCAGCCAAGCCTTTCTGACACCTGAATAACAGATCTCTGACCTCTTTTTAACTCCTCTATGATACTGTACACACAGACAGACTTGCTCTAAATTGTTTACAGTGGCTATAATGTCTTCCATGACAGCTAGGAAAACACTGTAACGCATGGCTCCCCTTTTCCTGCAAAAGATGTGCACCCAAGGTACAAACTGACAAAAGGAGAAAGGGAATAATAAGGACAATAGGATCAGGAAAGAAAGGATAAATGTGTAAGAATGAGAGGTACTGGGTACACCATGATGAGGGTGTGGACCACAAACAGCTGTGAGAGAATGTAGGTCCTCCTCAGCAGAGTTGGAAAAGCTGACAGAAAGGCCAGCTTAGCTGAAAACAACGTTTGAGCAAGCAAAGTTTTTAAGCCAAAACATGTAAGTACGTGCACCTTGGAAGATGGTAGGCGTGAGCCTCCCGTGTCTAAACAGTTTATTCTAAGTCTCTTCCTCTGAAATGTAAACTGCCCATTGTGAATCTCACTCGGGCTATTTTTTTTTTTGTTACCCAGGGATTCAAAACAGCATACAATGACTCTCAGACGTACCAGCTGTCTTTGCTCAATTCTTTCAAAACACAGTCCCATCAACCAAATCTGTCTTATACTCTAGATGCTATTTTCTGTGTCGCAACACCCATCACATGCTACACTAAAGTCTAAGCAAAGCAGCGTTTAGCGTGAGCTCAGTATCCAGGCATGCAGTGACTGACTTACTGCATAGGAAATTAGTTTCAAGGCCCATTTCCACCATGTGTGCCTTGGAGCACTTGAAATAGTTATTTGGTCTCTCTGGAATGTCAGCATAAAACACATTCTGCTCTTGTTTCCTGGGAGTGGGACTTCGTATTGTGTGTTGTGTGAACGAAAAAGACTTATTTGTTTTGGAGCATCGTTGCAAAGGTTAATGCTCCGCGACCTCTGATCCTTCTTCCTTCTTCCTGCTCTGCCGAGTTCACTGGTGCTTTGGATCATTTCTTGTTGGTCTGAGTGTCACTTCATGGCAGTTCTCAAAGGGTTTGCACATGGGGGGTCTGTGTTTATGTGGGGTATGTATGTTGATGGGGGGTTTTTGGCTTGGGATTAACAAGTCCAGTCATGACATAGATCAGATTTTCAGGTCTGCAGGTTCTCGGTCAGTCACAACATAGTGCAGTTCAAGCCATAAAATTGATTGAAATCTTCACTATCAGAGACCATGGTCTTTGGGCAGCTGGAGACCAGGAGGCTGCCATTTTGGGTCCATTTCCTGTTGAGGTCACAGTGTGGTTAACCTCTCGCCACCAGACCCAGGGCTGTCAGTCACGCTTCACCTCAAACTCCATTTTCCATCAGCCCGAGTGTACAGCTGCAACACAGAAATGGGATCCTTCCATTCTGCTGGACTAACTTACTCTTGCATGTCACTAACACACATACACATACATAGCACAATCTGTCTTCTAATAATAGTGCAATAGTTCACCTGAGAAGTCACTTAATAAGAACTCCTTCCTGGTCAGGTTTGAAGGTGGTTCCTGATGACATCCCAGATGACACCACCCTGCTGGACCTGCAGAACAACAAGATCACTGAGATCAAAGAGGGTGACTTCAAGAACCTCAAAGGACTCCATGTAAGAGACACTTTCCCACTCATCTGTAGACATCCACGCTTGTGCAACTTTTGGGCTTTTCTAATGTTATCTCTGTTAAAAGAGTACACTTGAACACTTTGGTTTTACACTTCAACGTAAGATGAAGCTTTAATGATCCCCACAGGGAAATAAATTGTATTAATCGGTCTGTTTTGACGCAAAATGTTGACATACTTCCAAAATATGCTGAAGAAGATGTTGAAAAAATTTTGATAAGGAAGGAATTCAAGTTGAACTCAAGGTTATCAGCTTTGTTGGCCTTTATTGCGCTGTCCATAAATGCTCCAAGAATGTTGGCTGGGGGGAAATGCTAGCAATCAGATTTATGTTCTTGCTTTTGTAACACATTTGCAGTTAACACTTAGCTTAGCATAACCTGACAAGAGCTCTCAGTAGTCCCTGCCCTCCATCTAGCCACCCATAATGCTCCTCTCCTCCAATGTTTACTATACAGAAACACTGAATCCTTGCACCACCACTCCTCCACTCCCCAGGTGCATGGAAACTATTCACCCTTAGGCCCTGCAGCCTCACACCTCTAAACTCCTATAGCTTTCTTGCTCGCAATAAATACCACTGTCTGACAGCCCTAGCTGTTTCCACTGTAATGTAATTGGTCTCTCAAGGGGAACGCACCACATACTTCACATTGCCTCCCGTCTGCTTGCATGAGACAGGAAGACGGCAGGAGTGAGATTGCTCTGAAACTGCATCAGGGTTGACTCCAGGGTCAATTTAAACTTGGCCCTCCATTTGGGTTGGCAAGGTACCGAGTTGGAATATCTGTTATGTCTACAAGTACATCAAACAATTGCTCCGCTCAGAATATCTTTTATTTGGAGAATCATATCCAAAAAGTACAGATTCTTTACAGTCCCACAGCGCATTCATGGCAATGACCTGCAATTCTTTCTGAATGAAGCATAAATATTAACATTTGTTCAATGCTAGCATCCCAGCTAAACCTTTCTCCTTGACTTTCTTCCTCATAGGCCCTTATCCTGGTGAACAACAAGATCACCACGATCCATGCCAAGGCCTTCACTCCCCTGACCAAGCTGCAGCGTCTCTACCTGTCTAAGAATCAGCTCAAGGACCTGCCCGCCAACATGCCCAAGAGCCTGCAGGAGCTGCGCATCCATGAGAATGAGATCACCAAGATCAAAAAGGTTTCCTTCCAGGGCATGTCCCATGTCATTGTCATGGGTACGTGAAATAAAAACACTTCCTGGTTTGGCTGAGTATGGAAGTATTTGTTTGGATAGCATGGACAGTTTGGTTTACACTGGCCGGTACACAGACAGGGTGCGGCGTTTTGATCTCTCAATTCAAGCTCTTTTTCTAGGAGGCTAAACCAATCATAACTGTAGTAACTGCAAACAAAGAGGAGTACAAGAAAACAATGTAGCAGGGCTGGATCGCATAGCATTTGCACATAATTGGATGGGGTTTATGGCATCAGGACAATTCAAATAGTGTACTGTGTACGTTGCCAGTCATAGGAAAGTACACAAAATCAAGTACTTTCATCAGACTGTATTTGTGAATCTTCTGGTACTCATTGTGTTGCCCTACATGTGGCAAATCCCACACATCTGGTTCTCTACTTAGGCTTAAACAAACACTAAGTGCTATTTGCAAACGCCATAAGACCCAGGTCTTCATTGAGGTGAATGATAGGCTTTTCTTCTATTTAGGAGAAAAGAGATACCTCCTATAGTACAAACAAAACAGAGGAAGGAGGACAATTGTTGATTGATATTTATCAACCTTTGATTTCTGAGGCAGAGAATTAAAGACATTGACTGACAGTGTTAATGCAAGTGACGAATTACAGAGTCCGTTTGTAGTTGGTGGCCCGCCAGCGACCAGAAGAAACGTTTGATTCCCTGTTCACTGTTGAGGCAAGACTGGTGATGATGTACTACAGACTAAAATGTGAAGTGTATATATATATATATATATATATATATATGTGTGTGTGTGTGTGTGTTTGGGATGCTGGTATTCTATTAGTGCACTCCGGCAAAAGGCAGGATTGCAAACACTAACTACACTCCGGCCAAAAACTCATGACTCAGGAATTAAGTTGATAGATTTTGTCCATGACTGTTGTCCTCTCTCTCTCTCTCTCTCTCTCTCTCTCTCTATCTGTTTCTCTCTCCTTACTACTTGCTGTGGTTTCCATCTCCTGTTAATTCATTGTTTTCAGAGCTCGGGTCCAACCCTCTGAAGGGCGCAGGGATTGAGGCTAATGCTTTTGCCGACCTGAAAAAGGTCTCTTACATTCGCATTGCAGACACCAACATCACAGAGATCCCCAAAGGTACAAAGCTGATATCTGTTTCCACAAATAATTCATAAATGAAGGGATTTGGTTTAATCCAAGTATTATCCAATCAGGCCTCAGCCAAAAACAACTGTCGTCTATCACAAGAACGCATGCTTGGATTCGAGTCTGCAGCAAGACAATGGGCTCAATGTGAAACAACAGAGAAAATGAACTGCACAGTAATTCAAAACGACCTGCGTCAGTGTGGGACAGTTTCTGCTAATTTTAGTAAAAGAATAAAAGTTAATAAGGAGCCTTTGCACAAATTAATTTGGATTCAATGGATTTGAAGAAAGCCACTCCCTGATCATGAATCTGCACTTTTTATTACAGTAGAATGAATTGATCACTTAGCAAAGATAGAGGCATCAAATGTACACATTTATATAGCAGCACGCCCTTTGAATGAATGTTTTGCCCAGTACCTCTTAACTGAGACACTAAACTGTAATTCAAATTTAGCTGAAAACCTTTCAATTCAAGCTAACTCTATCAGACAACTTGTTATCAATTTAATTGAATTCAAATAACCACATTAAAAAGTGTCTCTCAGCTGAATTTTAAAGAATGTTGATAGACAGGAAATGCCTGAAATGAATGTCTTACTGTACTGATGTGCATGAAGTCAATTTATTGTTTGTTTATACCCCTACATAAAATAATACCTAATGTTAAATAAACTGCAGATGAGTCTTCAGTCCATAACTCAAGGGACCACTTTGTTTATACTGTCATAGTAATCCATGTCCTGTGGGTTGCCAGGTCTGCCCACATCTCTCTCTGAGCTTCACCTGGATGGAAACAGGATCTCCAAGGTGACACCTGACAGCCTCAAGGGCCTGAAGAACCTGGCAAAGTAATGAGACTATTGATATATCCTCTTTCCATGACATATCTCTGTTTCTCATGATTTCTTGTTGACTTCCTGGACTTTTTAACGACACACATTTCTTGCTCGCGGTTTACAACTCTAAATCTACTCTCATGCTCATGTTTTCTCATGCTTTTTCACCCTCTGGTTTAAAGGTATTAGCTTTACTTCAAATGCTGTCCCATTAAAAGGGCATTAGTGAGTGATTTATGACAAAAGTTAGACCTAAACAGTAGTTTTCGGATAATCAAAATAGCTGGTTTGCTTATAAAGTTTGGATACACAGTGTTTATAAGATCACCGCTCAGGTGGTGAGGAAAATGGCATTCCAAGCTCGAACAAAGAGGACTTTTATGCTGCACAAGTAGTTTATGTAGGATATGAGCTAACAATCCTTTTATTTTCCATTTGGTCATAGTTATGTAATAGACCAGGAAAGTAATGTCCTCAGTAGCAGGTGGTTCTATTCTTTTCCATATACCTTATTTGCTCGTATGCATTTAGCCTACTGATTCACAATTGATTCAGTCATTTCTTTCTCTTTTCACTGCAATAGCTTCAGTAGGTGCATAGTCCATACTGGTGTACAAAGGCAAACAAAAAAAAGAGTTAGCACATCCAAACTTTTAGGAAAATAATGACAGGATACAATATTCACATTTCACTTATTTATTGGGGCTCACATCACAAAACACTACTATATTTTGGCAAGAAAAGCTCTGAGCTATGTAGTGTTTTGTGGTGTGTGCCCCAATAAATGAGTGAAATGTGAGTCTCGTGTCCAGTCATTTTTTTCTTTCAAATTTTGAATGTGCTACCTCACTCTTCCTTGCATAGCCCTGGATTTGATGGTAGCACTGGATTTGATGGTTTGACGAGGGCTTTCTTTCTTTCTTGTCTTGCAGGCTGGGTCTGAGTGACAATGAGATCGGTTCTGTGGAGAATGGCACACTGGCCAGCGTCCCCCACCTGCGAGAGCTGCACCTGGATAACAACGCCCTGACCAGCGTTCCCCCTGGCCTGCCCGACCATAAGTACATCCAGGTACAGAGAGGGGTTGAAATGGAGTACAGAGATGGGCAAAAATACATCAACATGTATCTTGTTACAGATACTATAAAATGTATCAAAATAAGTTACGGATTACTGGTATCAAGAAATAGTATTTAATTCAAACATATATGTTCTTGTATTTTTAAAATACCAAAAATACATTGTAGAAACTTTAAATTCTGGCAACCTTTCAGCAACAGCTTTTCAAAACTTTTAATACAAACATATGCCTGCTTTGGGCTCTTTTTACATGTGTCTTTGCTAGTGCCAGTGTCATTAATGCACAACATTATTGCAAGGAGATAGTTATTCCATCCATCTGGTTCCAACAGATTGGGCTTTAGCTTTGTTCATTTGTCTCTTAAAGTGCGAGCTGTAGTGGAAAAGTTTACTTGCATTTTTGGATTTGGTTCATTTTGTGTCACACTGCCCAATTATAAGTGATCCAATGCTTCTAAACAAAAGTCACATGGGCTCACAAGTAGCTTGTTTATTGGACAGCTTTGGTAAACGGTCATCCTGCAAGTTGTTGGGGTGAGTCAAAACAAATCCGATTCCAGTCCCTGTAACTTTAGCTTTTGTTTTCCCTCGGTTCTGCTGGCTGCTGGCTATCAGATTTTGGGGTTGTTTCCTGTAGTTGGCTCTGATTATGTTGTCATTCCTAACAAACTGCAGCACAGTTCACGTCATGAGGCCTGAGACCTGAGACCTGCATTTTCAGGCATCTCGGTGTGTTTTATTGATGGCATCGTTCTCATCTGCCCAAACAAACTGAATAAAAAAAGTGAATGCTCCAGAGTTTAAATAAACCGCTCCAAACATGCCCTTATTCTGCTATTACTTATAAGCTAAGATAACATTGCAGCAGCAATGAAAACAATGAAGTACAACAGTATGAGGCCATGAAAAATAGCAGTAGAACATACAGAGGAAAAGAAAAGATACCTACTGTATATATGAGGTCAAGCGTCTTTGAGTATTTGTTATGTTACTTATTTAATCAGTTATTATTGCATCTCCTTTATTTTGGGATAACTATCTTGTGTGTTTTGCTGTAAACATTTCAACAAGCCAACCATCAGTGCCGTCCAAGTCGCCAACATTGTCATTACTCAAATTCCTTCTCCAGGTGGTCTACCTCCATGCCAACAAGATTGCTGCTGTGGGAACAGAGGACTTCTGTCCTCCTGGTTTCAACACCAAGAAGGCCATGTACTCCGGCATCAGCCTGTTCAGCAACCCTGTGCCTTACTGGGAGGTTCAGCCGATCACCTTCCGCTGCGTCTTCGACCGCTCCGCCATCCAGCTTGGCAACTACAGGAAGAAGTAGAGCGTCGGGCCCCTTAAGAGGAAGTGTGTGTTTGTGAATGAGCGTGTGAAAGTTTTTGTAAGTGTGTGTGTTTGACCACAGCCCCACAACACTGACCCCCCCGACACAACCCCCTGCCTCCCCAGAAATGATGATGTCATTAATCTAAGCGATCATCCCGGTAACTCAGACATGTTAGAAATCTCTAGTGGACATTGACCTCAGATACAACATATCGTTTTCAAGAAAGGCGTTATTCAGTCATATACACAGCTTCAAGGTTGGTGCGACAGCAGTGCCTCCTGCTTACAGCTATCACCAGCATAAAAATGGCAATGCTCTCAAACACAATAGATCAGTAATAGGAAACCATCATCATTTTGAACCCATTCAAACCATTTAATTGAGCATTAACATCGCAAATAAGTCCTCACCTTCATAACACATGATTTCAATGTTGTTTTGTATTCATTCAGTGGACAAAATGACATTCAGCAACAAAGAGATAAACCGTAACCACTTTGAAAAGATTTCAAAATTCTCAAGTGTCACTTGGTGGAAAATGTTTGATAAATCGCTTTCTGGAACCTTCGCCATCGTCTGAATCATAAGAGGGCTGGCCTGTAGAGCAGGCAGCAAGGGGTTAACTTGTGTTTTACAATACCTTTAACAACTGGTATACTAGAATGTACTAGATATTACCTGTGTAGTAGGAATAGCATTCAGAGTGTGACACTACCATGCTGCACTCTTTGAAAGAGTTTCCAATTTCTATTTGTATTGTGCACAATTCAAGTAGAGATAAAAGCAACCGTGACTTCTATGACATTGTGATTTCTTGTGCTTGCTTCAGTATTGCTTTAGTTCTGGGTGATTTTACAATAGTTATTGCAATTTTCTTCATCACATTCCATCCCCTGCTCCCCCTCTGGTGTGTAATGTTGCATACAAAAAAACAAGGTGAAAATAGCTTCTAAAGATGTAGAATAAACCATATATGTTTTGAACTGAAGCCATTCCCAAAGATCTATATGCATGCTTTTTTTCCTTTTGACTTGAAGCAGGTGGTTTCCTGGAATCTCTTGTTAATGCGTGTATGTATCTCCCTTATTGTTTCCCTGCCCTTTATTTCATTTTCTAAGAGTCGAGAAAAATTGGAGGGTGTACGTGGACTGGCACGCCCGCAGCACCCATGTTAGTGTGAATGTTGTATGTATAGACGCTGTATATAAATGCTGTATAAAAACCTCTCATTGCTTAAAGGCACTAGCACTTACCATAGCTCAGACTTAATATATCAGCAACAAAGGTGTTCCTCTTTTTTTCCGGAGCAGGGGCTCCAGCTAAGGTGTCCTGAACAAAATAAAAATACTAATGGAAAAAGTAGCAGTTTTCTGATGGGTGTAACAACCAGAACTCACGTTATTATCAATGGTCTGCATGGAGAGTCGTGCTCCTGGTCGCTAGATGGCGCTGCGATAGCAACAGCACGATATGAAGCGTGGGGGCGGCTTCCTGGCGAACAAGGTCAAGAGGAGGAATAGGTGAGATGCACAGAGAGGTAGGTGAGAAATCATCAACACTCGTACCCACGTGCGCTCACACACACACACACACACACACACACAGGTAGGATACATTCAGGTCTACATACATTGACTGATGTCCTCAAGAGGTTTGAGAAGGAAGACAGCAGCATAAAGGGGGTTTAGTATGACAGATAACTTTGAATGTGCTTTGTGATCATATTAGCAGCAGAAAATCTCTAAGATCTCAATGTCAGGACATACGGGGGACAATGGATCATTTTGCTGCTGGGAGGTCAAGGGGTCACATTGCTCTTTGTGTGTTTGCGGCTACATGTCGAGTGCAGCTAGGTTCAAATTTTAATGTTATTGTAAGCAGCAATTAAGTATGTTTTTACGAGAATATAAAGCTGACCACAATTTTTCCCCAATAACAGCACATAGTCACAGGCACTTCATCCAATAGGAGCAACATGTACTGCTCGTGGGTTTAATATCCCTTTTGATGTGCGGCCTGCCAAGTGATATATTGTGGTAGAGTAGACTGGCGATCCTGCTACATTTCAAATAAATCACAGTGTCTGCTTGACGTTTCATATGAGCTCCGACTAACTGGCAGCGGTGTTTTTTATAATAAAAGTAAACATTTTAAGGAGTCTGGTTGGAAGCACGTATCAACCATATGGGCCATATAGGCACATTTAAAGTGTTTTCAGTCACTCGCAGCTCCGTCAGACACCTTGCCCAGTTTCTTTTCTTTTTTTTTGCCATCTGGTAATAATAAAGATAGGCTGACGTTACAACACAAAAGTGCACCATCGACCTGTTCTGGGACAACTCATGAAACCGGAGACTATACACCTAAAAACATGACCACTATTGACTGGATTCTGCTATTTCCAAGGCGTCCCCAAATTCATCACATTGTGGCCATTCAATAATCATATCCTGTAATAGGTACAAGTTTTCGTAAACCACCAAATTACGTGATGAGTGAAATCTTTAAACGTGTCCGGGTCCCTGGGTTGGGGAATTAATTACACATGATAGTAAGGGGGAAAAAATACTCTGCTGTAGATTAATTCACTTTTAACTACCTCTGTAGCCTCTTAATTCATATTGATGGTTCTTGTGGACTGGAGGTAAAAAAAAATAAAAATATTTGCACAGGGACCATTTCTGGCCTTCGAGCCACCAATAATTTATAGTCCCCCCACTCGTTTAAGAAAGTGTAATGGGAACATTTAGGTGAAAGAAGAAAGCAATGGAGCTCCTAGAGAAGGTGAACTGGTTAATGCTGGCCATTGCTGGCTAATGTTCAATGTTCATCAGGACCGCTCTCTAGTTTCTTTCACACTGTGTACACTCTCACTCCGAGGGTATATGGAGGCACATGGAGTATAGCCACACATATTGAATCTTTCAGACTATTTGGCATTAACACTGGGACATCCATCTTCTAAACTGCCTCTGTGCCCCTGCTCATCCTTGCTAGTTGACAAGAGTGAACTGTCTGCTTTGCTTAAAATAGTAAGCATGGGGACGTATATGATAAATATGATATGAAAAGAGGCTATGAAAAAGCAAGAAAGTTATGAGTTGTGATTGGCTCAGAATCCAACCCCTGTGATATGACTGGGGTCTCGGTCTAAGGAGGGAGGGAGCTCTTCAAATTCACGGGCCGAATGAAATGCATCAGTGTTTGAGTGCTGGCGCTCATCCCAACACCTCAGGATCTATTCAGCACACCCTGTCTATTTCCATCTGTTGCCCCCTTGTGGTGGACCATGGTAGGGCACATTCTACTTTTCCTCTCTCAAGCACACAGATATATACACCGATCAGCCACAACATTAAAACCACTGACAGGTGAAGTGAATAACATCGATTATCTCGTTACAGTGGCACCTGTCAAGGGGTGGGATATATTGGGAAGCAAGTGAACAGTCAGTTCTTGAAGTTGATGTGTTGGAAGCAGGAAAAATGTAAGCGTAAATGCAAGCGTAAGGATCTGAGCGACTTTGACAAGGGCCAAATTCTGATGGCTAGATGACTGGGACAGAGCATCTCCCAAACGGCAGGTCTTATGGGGTGTTCCCGAAAAACACCCCACAAAAGTGGTCCAAGGAAGGACAACCAGTGAACCGGCGACAGGGTCATGGGCGCCCAAAGCTCACTGATGCGCGTGGGGAGTGAAGGCTAGCCCGTCTGGTCCGATCCCACAGAAGAGCTACTGTAGCACAAATTGCTGAAAAAGTTAATGCTGGCAATGATAGAAAGGTGTCAGAACACACAATGCATCGCAGCTTGGTGCGTATGGGGCTGCGTAGCTGCAGACCGGTCACAGACGGTGAACAGCT
>OOFE01011136.1:0-31973 GCA_900323365.1 Monocentris japonica
GCACCGTAGCTGTGGCACCAGTCATTTTTCAATCACCAGCTCACAGCTGGAATACACCCTCCTGGTGGTGCCGGGGATTGAACCAGCAACCTTCCGGTGATGGGTTGGTCTCTAGGCCAACCTGAGTTGAACAGGATAACAATGTGTAGATTTTTGCCGTTGTCACCAGAAACAGCAGAGCTCTCGAAGTGCCCTTGAGCAAGGCACTTAACCCCAAAACCGCTACAGGCGCGCTGTTCATTGGCTGACGCCTGCGCTCTGACCTCTGACCTGAAAAATGCATGTGTGTGTGGTGTAATATGTTGTGTGTGTATATATCTAGTCAGGGGTATGCGAAAAAAGCATTTCACTGCATGTATGTGTATGTGACAAATAAAGTTCCTTTCCTCAATGCAGAAATCCAGTTTTGTTGTCTTAGTCAAAACATATATGCTACACAATAGGCACGCTGCACTGTTTGGTATTGTAATTGTACGTTCAGAACAGGTCATGGACTTGAAAGTGACTGTTTCTGCTACTGTGCTTTACATTCTTGCCTATGGCAGAACCAAAACATGTGATGCAATAAGTAAAGCAAACCGTCATGCAGACAGGTAATCAATCCTTAATGCAAAGCTGAATCTGTATCGTCATTTGCGTGCATGCGTATACTCTTGAATTGGCTTGTATGCTTATACCATTAATGACTGTTGCTATGTGGAAGTGTGTACACATACAAACAACACAACAATCTTAAGATTATGATTCCGTGGTTTTCCTTGTTTATATCCCAAATCCGTTTTAAAACTCAGGTTCCAGCAAAATGGAAAACATTGAGCACTAAATTCACTATTTATTAACACAATAGCAATGAACACAATCTTCTTGTTCATTACCTGACCGTGGCTTTAGTCCAAACACCGTCAGAGTTGTGCTGAAATCTGTGTTGCGCATGCCCTCCTAAATATAAAGCACAGAATGAAATGACAGCAGGCCATTTTCACAGCACTGTAACACGTTTTAAGACTTGATGTCATATTTTCATATTCATCCTCACTGGATGCATCTCACACTCACCTCGCACTCGTCATTGCCACTGGAGTTTTTCCGAGCGCTCTGGCACTTGTACTGTGAGTAGAGGTGAAACAAATCCACTGTTTAATTTGACATAGATTCTCGTATTTTATTTCAAATCATGTCCCCCAAATGGACAGCCGTTTCACTATGGACCCCGTATGATAAGATTGTTTGTTATGTACATTTCTATTTATTGATTGAGTACTGAATTACATACTGTAGGTGGGGTGTTAATGATGAGAGGGTGACCTATGATCATCATACAACTCATGGGACCCACTCGATGATCCTTGGGGGTATTCAGAGATGTCTTCTACTGCAACATCAGTACACTGCTCTATTCTCTAGAACACTCTGACCTTAGATGTGGTTGAAATACTCATTGTGCATCCATTATCTCTTGTCACTGGTGGCAAACAGTGATGTGGCAAACAAGGTTTAAAAAATTATTCACTGACAAAAAAAAAAAAGTGTAATATTGGCAAACCCACTGCCTAACTGGTATATGTTAGACAGCGCAAGCAACACAAGCAAACAGGGTGTTCATGTTAGCTGACATTGCTTAATGGCAATATAGGCAAAATGACAATGAAGGAGTCACACTATTGAAGGGTTTGTGTATTTCAGTGTGTCAATATTTTACAGATTTGCACAAGAAAACAGTGACATGACTGATGTAAGGAGAGCACAAGCCCCATGTTCAGCTGGTGGGCTCGTTCTCCCTGCATCCGATACTGGCTGTGGCCAATTAAGGCTGATTGGCCAACTGCAGCCGAGAAACATTTTAAGGTGTGTTTGTCTTTCAGTCGAGAGGACAGTGAGTATTGGACCAGCAGCAGGCGTGCCGTGACCTGGAGAGCTAAACTGAAGAGCTAACCTGGAGAGCTGACCTGGAGAGCTGGCCAGTTGAACTGGACCTGGAGAGGCGCGCCGAATGGGCAGGCTGAGCTGGCAAGCGTCAGTCAAGACCGGTTTAATTTATATGTTTAAGTTGAATAAAATTTTGTGCCGGCCAGTCAACTCTCTGTACCATGCCTGTGTCTCTGTCTGTTGCCCTGGGAGTAGCAAGTCTGCTACATAAGTTTTACAGCATAAAGGATGAGAGAACTAGGATAAAACTCTAGTGTCATACATGGGGTAAAGCCGTCCTTATCGCGCCATCCCACCATCTCTCCACCAGAGCATTTTCAGTTTTACTATGACCTGTTGTGATTTCCACATAACTTCAGTGTTAGGGTCATTATCTTTCCTAAATTCCTGCTGATGCTGGTAAAGGTTCAGGAGGAAGCGCTGCCAATATTTTTTCATTACTGCAGAACTAATCACCATAGGATGTGAATATATCCTAAGGCACCTCTTGAGCATTGCGAGAAACATTTTAACATGAATCAACATGACCTTTATGGAGAAAAATCTATGCTCTCTCTCTACATCTCCATGCTCTCTCATACCTTCAGATAGTCTTTTCTCAGATACTTGTTCCTCCGGCGGTCCTCATTCTGGTTGAGGACAGGTGGAACCTCCGGCCACTTCGGCTCCGAATCCGACTGCTCTGTCTTCAGGCTGCCATCAAAGGAGCAGGAAGAGGAAGGCTGGAGAAGCACATAAAGTTCAATCACTGATTGGTCATTGTGTTTTTCATCTGTGAGGTCAGCATCCTGACCAGAGAGAGAGCATCATAAGAGGAATGGAAACATAGCCTTGAACAAAGCGACTGCTGAGAGAAATGAAAGAAATGACCACGATTGAAATGTGGAGCACTGTGTGGATACTTTGGAGAGAAACAACACATTTTAAGTTAGGTACCTGTCCACCCAGCACTGACACTCCACTGCTTCCTTCATCCAGAGAAGCACTAGGATAGAGACAGGGATGTCATAAGATGACTGTACATGCATTTTTACATTACATAACTGGAATTTGTCTTTCTGTGTACCCCTCCTAAAAACACAAGCATAGCCCCTTTCATATATCACTCTGGGATTCAGTTACTTGTTCAAGAGTGCCAATGAGCACAGTAGGAAACTAGTTGCCAGCTCACAGCTTAAAATTACCTTTCTGTATTTGTTGGAGACACATCAGTTTTCCCCTACACCCCTACGCCAAACTGACACCCTATAATAATCCTCCCACATTGAGTCAGTTACTGCTAGGCGTGCCTATATTGTTGTTATGGTTTAAAGAGGAGCCTAAAGCTTTTAAGTTATCATACAACACTCCCTGACACTTGGAGGAGTTCTGGCTGGCTTTGGCAGTAATATTAGGATGTAATTATATGTTACGTAATCATAGATTGCTACTCTTATGTGAACATTTCTGCCTCCAATTTTGGTGTTTTTCATGTTTTTACTTGAATTGAAAGCTTGCATGTTCACAGTTTTCAGGTCCTGGGTGAATCCCATGACCCAAGAGCCCCAGAAAACAATTTAAAATTGAATGCATAGTTTCCAAATTGCTTAGGTATAAATGAATGATTCCTCAAAAAATGTTTTTTTTATAATGAGGTTTTTATAGGTTTTGAACAACAGTGATATAATATTACTGCTTCCAATATAATATTACTGCTATCACCAGGGGCCAGTCAACAATGCCACACACCCTCTACAAGGGCTCAACTGTAGTAATATACTTCTGTTCAGTGAGTATCTGGGGTTCTTGAAATTCAAGGCAAATAAAAAGTAAAAAAAAATAAAAATGATTATAATTAGGCAGTAGTACATACCTACGAGTGGCTTGCGGTGGGGGCCTCTGTTTGCTGCTGGAACCTCCAGAATGACTCAAGAACCTGAAGGCAGAAACAGGCTCAGTCGAACGCCAGGCCAAAACAACAAAGACTCATTTTACATATAGGCATAAAGTCCCTATATTTCACTGAGTTAGAACAACTGCCTCTAATCCAAGTCGAATTTCCACTGTTGAACAACCCAGGGTCACTCTATGATAATCATAACAAAAAAGAGGATATTACAGTTTGCAAAACAAATGCAAACTGTTGGTCGCCTTCAGATCAGACTGCAGTATAAAGTGCATGCTGTGATGTATGATTTTATTCATCTACAGTGTGTGGACACTTTGTTTATGAGTTAGTATTCAGAGAGTGTTAGAGTTTAGAAAAGACAAATACAAGCAATTCTATCATTTTACATCATTAGTTGTCTTCATGCTCACAGCAGAGCACTAGTCTTCACAACAACATCAGCACTGATCATTCTTAGCTGCCCTCCAGGGCATAGTGTCAGTGACAATTATACACCTATGACAGCCCTGCCCATGGAAACAGAGAGCCAAATGCATGCTGGAGCATGATGACTGATTGCTGATTATTCATTGGTCAAGTTGAACAAATGATCCTCCTGGAATCTGTATATGGGAACCTGCAAATGCATGTTGAGGCACATGGGGTTCGGCATCAGGACTGATGGAGTAACTGATACAATAACTGGAATGAATTCCACAATCACACCAAAAAATACTGCACTCCTCCTTTCACAGCCTCTTCTGTAACATACCCTCCCGTTCATTACTACTGTCACACAAGCTGTAAATGATGAAAAAGAAAGTCTCTCCCTCTACCTGTGTGCTCGGCCAGTCACCCTCCGCCGATGAATAAGACTCTCTGCTCTACATATTAAGGACCGTCGTCTAGAAGCCATACATCATGTGTGCAGCAGACAAGTCCAGGGAGAAGGCAGGGAACAAGAGATGGTTGGGGCAGGACAGGGGTGGGCAGAGAAAAAGGACAGTCAAGCCGATGAGAAAATGGTAAGTTAGTGCAGAGCAGCGGTTAAGAGGCGTAACATGGTGATGATGGAGAAAATAACAGGAGGCAGAGGTGGACTTTAGCAGTGCAGGGGATAGAAATGTTTACACATGGCAGTGTTTCTATACTAGTTAAGTGTGCTACTAGAAGAGAAGGGGAAGAGGCGAAGAGATGGGGAACCAAGATCTCTCACACCTATTCTGCTGCTCCTGCTGCAGAAGCTGAACAGCAATCTTCCTCAGGTCCAGCACCTCCTTCAGCTCATCATCCTCTTCCTCAATGAGCTGCTCCTTATCCGAGCTGGAGCAGGTTCAGAATCAAAGGTCTTACCATTAGAAACTGCAGACAGTTCACCGTTTCATTGTCATGGTTATATAGTCACATGAGTTGAACCATTTGGCTTTTGGCAAACAACATACTCATACTTACACATCACTAAAACGTCTAAATCAGAATACAGTCATGCTCTAAGACTAGCTAGTAAGATGAAAATCCACAATGACTGCCATGGCATCGGACCGCAGTGTGCCTCACTGAGTCTTGTCTAGTGGCCTGCCAATATCATGTTTTTTGATATTTTTTGTCAAGTTGTGTGGGGAATAAGTCACTCCTTAGTAATAACACAAACAGGTAACTGAGTCATGACAACAACGGCATTCATTTCAGAACAACATACTCACCCCGACTCCTCTTTCCAGCTGTCTTTATCTTTGCTTTGGTGTGACATGTTGAGAACCTTCTCCAGTTCCTGAAACACAAAGATTATTCTATTCATACTCCTTCCCCTCGGTGGCCTCGGTTCTCAAACTCTTCCATGTCAAGGGACTGTCAGCAGCGTTCCCATGTCAGCAAATGGATGTTTTCTTCCCAAGGACCACCCAAGAAATTCCTTTTGTTAAACCTCCTTTAAATAAACTTTAGTTATTAGTTAAATGTTGTTTTTCAGACTAGGCTGGTGAAGTCTTCACCCGCCTAATGGAGATGGCAATCCTTGTCCCAATTTCCTGAAGATTGAAAACATGTGTAACTCGGTAAATACTGTAGGTAAGTAGGTAGATAGGTAGTTCAGTAGGTTGGTAGGTAACTGCACTGACCCTCCGTTGGTGGCATACCTTTATACATGACACATGACTGCTCGGCTGCCCGTCACCCTCTGACAGAACAGGATCTTCGTCTGGGTTGGGCTCTATAAAGTCATAGAGATCCTGATCTGATGGGGGGGAAAGAAGCATCCACGTTTATTACAACGGTCACATTTCATTCACATTTTCAAATTGCTTTCAGTGTGAATGTGTTTAGGTAACCTTTGCAAGAATCCATCTTGGAGAGGAGAGAGAGGGCGTCGGCACGGGCTGTTTCTGAAACCTGAGAGTGCAGGCTGATGGTGTCATCGTCTGAAGGCTGAAGGAGGAGGGAGGAAGGAGGAAGGCAATGAGGAGTGAACTCTGGTTGTGTGAACTCTGGTGGTTCCGATGGGGTTATCTGTATTATAGTATTTCTATGGAAGCTTATAACAATCAGCCCTAAATACACTGAATGAGGTACTAGGACTCAGTTGTGTTACACTTCCTGCTTAACCACACAATTCAAACAGACACCGACAGTAATTAATATCCCCAGAGTCTTTCAGTCCGTGTCTTTACAGAATTAAAAATAATCCTTCAGTTCTGTTAAGAAGAAATCCCAGTAATTCACAGAGCAAACAAATATATTGTCCACTGTAATGCATTAGTGGCATTTATTACTGCCAGTAATACATTTTTTTAAAAAAAGGACCAGTGGTTCGGTCTCACCACTTTCGGTGCATCGGCTGTAGGCAGGTAATCCAAAACTAACAGTAGTCCACACCAAGTGTAGTTTTCACTGCTGGATCTTCGGCGAGTCTTAAATCTACAAGCTAAGCTAATATTTCTGCATGTCTGATTATGATGATACTGATTGAAAACTATGGACTATGGATTTTCACAAATTGTCATTTTTGGAGGGTTTTTTTGTATCTCAAAATGTCATATCGTAGTAAAGTGTCAAACGTTATCATGGGTGATACAAAGGTATGGTAGTGTTTTATGGTAGATATGATAACGGTAGTCTAGCGTGTGTGTTTGAACTCTGACCTCAGTCGTAGACAGCCTCTTGTCACCATTGTCGCTACCAATTCCAGAGTCAGGCCCGTGGTTCTTACTGGGATAAAAATCCTCCATGCTGGAAAAGATGCAGCTAATCACTTGATGCTAACATCAAGTTTACATGTGCAGAAGTAATACATGAATACCTGAAAAGGCTGTGTCGTGTCATGATGAAATGAGTGTGTTACTACCTGTCTGTGAGTGGCTGTGGAAGGCAGCGTTTGCCGAGGGAGGGGAGGTCCAGGGAATCTGGCTTCTTATCCATCCGACATGCCTGGATATTCAGGTACTTGAATATGTGCACTTTGCCCTTGAGACAAATCTGAAATAAATTCATTTAAGGTTTGTCTAGAGTTTTGGTTCTCATAATCTATGACCAAAAAAAAATGAGGTGCTGATGTCCACTAGATGGTGCAACTGTTCCAGGTTCCAGAACAAGACGGAAACCTGTCATCTCAATTCTAGATGGAATTATTTTGCACATAAGAACTTTGTACTGCCTTGCACACATACATGCACACCATATGCATGCTCACACTCATGAATGTGCAAATGGATTTATGTGCACACACCTGGGCAGGTGGAGACTGCATAGGGTTGTTGTCTAGGATGATGTGCTGCAGTTGCCTGAGTTTCCTATAGGCTGGAGGGATCTCTGTGATCTTATTGCAGGAGAAGTCAAGTCGGATGAGAGGCAGGTCAGCCAACTCTGAATAGGTGGAAGAAGGGATGAGAGAACACGTAAGAAGTACAGAAAACATTTTTGGGCTTTTGGGGTTGAGTTAAGTTCTTTGGGGGCAAATGGCATATACACTGTTGCTGTGTGAGTCGGTCAGGCCTGACTGACTCAAAGCATTTTACCCAGTCTCAGCCTGATTCACTCTCAAATTTGTGTGAGCCCGACCAAAATAATACCTTAGAAATTGATCCCAGAACACTTTGGACTTGAATTTGGGTTGACCTATGCTTTGCTAGTGTGACAATCTAACCCAGGCCACACACATACACACTGCAGATATGTTATTCTTGCTTGGCAGAGGAAAGGTAGGCTTAATAAAAAAAAAAAAACAAGCACAATAAATGATGTGCCATCCCTAAAGGACAGAGAATAGAAAGCATGGGAGAGGTGGACTGACCCTCAGGCAGCATGTGAAGACAGTTCTTCCTGATGTTGAGTTCTCGTAAGGCTTGAAGCCTCCCCACCTGAGTGGGCAGCACCTGGATTTCATTACAGCTAACGTCCTGCAGAGGAACGCGGATGATTGAAGGGTGATTGAAGATAAATGTATAGGAGATGGCATTACACAAGCAACATCTGTATGAATTCATATGCATTTGCAATGCAGACACCCAAAAGAAACACACGCAAATGCATACACACTGCTCACCAGTTCCATCAATTCTTTGGCCTTGCCGATCTCCTCTGGGATGGACACTAGCTTGTTGTTGCTCACAACCAGAACTTTGAGGGGGAGGTTGAACAGGTATTTTGGCAAAACTGACAGGAGATTTCGGCTGTGGACAAAGACAAAATATTGACATACTGTGCACTCAAAACAGTATACAAACTTCATCTCCTGTGATGGTAATGAAGATGACTTATTTCCTCTCTGTCAGACTGACAGTAAGTGTTCATGTTGGAATTAGGTTTCAGCGAAAGAGGAAATGCCCCTCTCTGTTGTGAGTGCCCTGGTCCTGTCAACCTATTGAAAGGGGAACACTCTCTACTGGAGAGATGTAAAACTAAACATGGGTCACTTTTGCTGAAGTTAATGTAATGAGGCACATAGACCAAAGCAACAGTGCGGTGTAAGCATTCACAGACCTGATATCAAGATAGGTCAGCATCCGCAGGTTGATAACGGCTTCTGGGATGCATTTGATGCAGTTGTGGTAGAGGTTGAGCGACTCGAGGGGCGCGAATAGACACACTTCTGGGGGGATTTCTGTGAGACGGTTCTTGGACAGGTCTGCAAGGGGAAAGGAGAACAGCAGCAGATGAAATATGTACACTCTGAGCTAGGGCTGGGCGATAATCCAATATTATCATTCATCATTTATTTTTCAATGCAATCATATTGTGATGAAAAAAATTACATTGCGTTATCTTGATACACAATTCTGTTGTCTAAATTAATGATAAAACACAAACACTATTATATTACTTTATATTACCATAGGGGGAGGGGGGTGCCTTCCTTCAATTCCATTAAAAACATGAAAATCACCAAAACTGGAGTTATTGGAGATGTATTAGATATTAAGTTTGTCCATATTGCCCAGGCCTCTGAGCATACAGATGACATACAAAACAATTCTTCACAAGATCTGTGCACCCATCCAGTATGTTTGGTTTAAGAATAAGAATCCAACCAATAGCTCTGTTAGATTTCAGACAGTCTTCACTGATCAATATGTCTGAATGACTGAGTGATCAGTGAACAGTGCCTTTTCCTCAAACACATGTATAAGATTACACTGGAGTCTTGGGCGTGTTTTGCAGCTTGGGGTTCAAGTGCTATTGGCACTGTAATGTCTCAGTATTTCAAGTATCGATCTCACGGGGAGTGGTGCAGTAATGGCTCTAGGTTTGTAGAGATGGGTGATCATGCTGGAGATCGCTTTTGCACATCTTCAGTTTATACTGAAGATCAGACACAAGAAACAGAAGGTAACACCAAAAAAGGAGATTCAATCTACGATTTGTAGGAGCTAAACAAGAGTAATATGTTTTCTATGGTTCTGTACCGTTCTATTTGTTTTAGGACGGGAATCATTTACTAGGCACATATAGCTTTTCAATCTCATTGATCATCTGATGGATTTTTTTAATGATCACTATTAAAGCCTAAGTTACATTATATAATCATCTTTCCATTATGTTTTTAGCCCGTCAGCTCTTTTCTTGTCAAAATTGCTCCATGTTAAGTTGACACAGGGCAAGCTGCAAATAAAAGTGTGCTGACACAGTTTAGTACAGCTACAAAATCACAGCCCTGCATCAATCATCTGAGGAGTTTGTGCCTCTATTCCCCAACATGAGAATATAATTATAATCCCTGTTCCAGTCAAAGGGTCTGAGCCCAGACTCCCACCGGCATAAAACCTTTGCTTCTTGTGATAAAATATTTAGATACTGACCCATGAGGTCCACACATCACTATTGAGAGAGAGAGAGAGAGAGAGAGAGAGAGAGAGAGATACAGAGAGAGGGATAGAAAGCAATTCGCTCAGGCGTGTCTCTTTACGTGTCCTGGATTTCTGTCCATCTGGGCTACAGAGTTGACTACAAGACCACGTCACCACAGATGGGACAAGGGTGTCCCCACCTCTAACAATGCTGCTCAAAGCTTTCACCATCCCTATATGTACGGCCCTCCTCCAATTGGCTATACTTAATGTCTGGATTTTGTATAAACATACCAGCAATGTTACGTTACCCTAATCTTTATAAGTCCCTGCAACTTATCTAGAATGAGAATAATACTGTAGGTGGATTAGCAAAGAGTGTAATGTTATTAACACAACAGCCTTACAGGTCTATTACAATGTGAAGAGGATTGTAATATATATGGATATATAGTAGACAGACAGACAGAAAGAAAGTCACCATACAGAGGGACCCACAGGCAGAAAAATACTGATGGTTCAGCTCATTACTCAGCTTTCTCTCCTCAATTAATATTTTGCTGATACCGTGACTATGACAGAACAAAATGTACAAAATGTAATAGACGATTGTTTGATCACAACTGATAGAGGACATTAAAAAAGCAAGTGGAAATTCATGCACCAGGGATAGGCACCGTGGAAACACCCATAGGCAACAATTCTGTATCACTCATGAACTCTCTGTCCCAATCTCTGATCAGGCAGGCAGGGTGTCGACAGAACAACGGCCTGCAGGAAGGGTGCAACTCCCAGGGGGAGACCAACGTACCAACCCCTCAGGTAGAGCCACTAGTCCTGATGCTAGATGATCAGCAAATGTAGACACTACAAATACAGACTTGTGCATGCACAACCTCACATACATAATGATAATAATGTGAAATTCCCCCCCCGCGCCAAGGGCGATCAGAGCACAGGGTCAGCTATAGAAGTAGTGCCCCTGGAGCTGGTGGAGATTCGACGTCTCACTCAAGGACACTTCAGCAGGGGCTTGAACCCTGTTGAAGGATGGGCTCTCTAATAACTAGGCCACCCTGTCACCCAACATATATACTATTTTTTATATTCTCTCAATTGATGCCCCCTGTGAAACCCCTGACTGACAGAAAATGTACTTGTAGAAAATCATATTAGTGGCTGTCATGCCCTGTTTTACAGTCCATTAAAAGGACATTATGTAATCTATGACCTCTATCCGTGACCAGTAACAGTTGCAATAACAACTTGTCTCCTCCTATACAAGCGTCTGGCAGCCCCCACCTCCCAACCCTCCCTTCCCCTTGAAAGAAAGACAGTGGCCTGTAATTGACACAAACAATCAATTCACATTTTCACAATAGAGACAAGTGAGCTAGCTAATTAGAGCAGAGCTCCAACAGAAACTTTTGCTGGTGAAGAGGTGATAATATCACAATGTTTTTGTGGATTAAGAATGAGGCTTATTAGCCATTGTAGCTGGAATGTCTCTGTCCATTGTTGAGGAGTTGAAAATGTGAGTAGAGATTGTTTTTTGTTCCAAAATGGAGAATACGGGCCAAACAATGAGTTGTAAAAGTAATCTTTGCGTCATTGGTTTTGATCAACTATCCTATCAAACCCCTGCAGACATACGGTATTAGGCTCATTTTGTACTATGGGGCAATAAAAATCATACTTATTGCCCCTTTAAGTGGTAGTGTTTAGAGAAGATGTACACAGCAGAGTCTCACCACCACCCCGCCTGGGAACTCTACAGTAGGGCCACTCTTAGTGGAAGATGGGGAGTGTGTGAGAAAGAGGGGGATGTATGGTTCACCACACGACATCATTACCACTCAGATCACATCCCTAAACTGAGTGTGTATCACTTACACCTCCTGTGAGACAGAGCTGCAAATGTAGACACAACTGGGGCTGCCTGAGTGACTGCGGCGATAAAAACACCTTTTGGGGGGTTGAGTGGCCCCCATTACAGTTGCAACAGAGCTCAGGGGTCAAATTTTACAGCGGGTGTAGAAAGTGGTTTTCTCATGTTCTCCATTCATGATGAGATCATTGTCAAAGCAATAACTGACTATTTGTATTGTTTGCACAATCTGGCACTACTCTCTGCACAAATCTATATACACTATACCACTTTAGTCCCAGGAACTACTGTATGCCGGTGCTCCACAATTATTTCACAATTATTTCATGCATTTCCATCATCATTCTTAGTACATTTATCTCCAGGTATACTGCTCCAATTCACCGCTGGACCTCTGGCTGCAACCGACTGAATGCCATGTGGCCTGAATACAAATAGCGATATAATGTTGAGTGTATTTGTGTGTATATGTATATATGTATAATAGCCTAATATATTTCCTGCAGTTGTCTTGCAATGAATGCAATGTCTAGGTGTTCCTCTATGAGTGTGTCTGCACGTGCCTTTGTCACAAAGTTAGTTGTAGATAAGCCCCTGCACCAATGTCACAGCATTTCTGTATATTTATTGGGCCAGGCAGATAAAGTGATTCTGATTCAGCCACACAAACTAGACTGCTAACGGTCTTCTACTGGCCAGGAAATAATTCAATATCTTATTGCTTATTAGTTATCAATGTTTCGGTTTATGTGTTGAGAACAAATTCCATTTATTTGCAACAACTAATACAGTACCACTGATTCTTAGGAGGGGCAGTTGGTGTTGTCTCATGCACAGAGGTTTGGTTGTTATTCCTATTGTCATTATTGTTCTTCTTATTATTATTAGCATCACTTTTTGTGATTCTGTATTACACTAAACATTGTTATTGTAGATAGACATATACCAAGAGCATACGTTAAAGCCACACTAGTCCCTCATGGTTGCGGAGTCATTCGGCCCAATACAGATCCATGCACACACGTGCACATACAGACAGATACACACAAACCCACACTGTTCTCTCTCTCTCTCTTTCTCTCTTTCTCTCTCTCTGCATTCTATTAAATGAACCCCTGACTAGAACAGTAAACGTAAAGATCTTTTTAATTTAATTTAGACAAGAAGCATGAGGATACATGGGAATCTATGGGAGCAATAAATACAAAAGCTACCTACTGTACAGACCATCTTCAGATACATATTGACTCAACAGCTGCAAATTGTGACCTGTGTGTGTGTGTGTGTGTGTGTGTACGATCCTGTGTTCTGGATTATCTCTGGGTGACACGATGATTAGAGATCTGTGTGAGGAGCTGCACAGCCCCTGATAAACACAGGGCTTTCAATTATTCTGTCACACCTAACTGAAGTGTGCATCCATACAGACACTACACACAAACACTACTGTACCTAAATCCCATTATTACATGCAATTTAATATAGCTATCAGCCTTTATTAAACAATTAAGAGATACATGCACTGGCTTTATTGAAAGCAAAGACACACTGACCCACTGGTAAGAGGTTTCTGTTTTCTGTGGGTCAGTTTGCTTTAATTTCATATCAGTAGTTTATATTAAAAATAGAAACATGGAGTATTTCTTTTCGATGTCTTTACAGCTGTCAACAGAAAAAGGCTATCCTTTACTAACCCTATACACACACGTTCACGCACGCACACACACGCATGACATTCATACACACAGGCGGCATCCTGTACAATCGTGCAATTCGCAAAGCCTTTGGTGCTAATTCTGGTGTTGAGATATGCTGCGTGAATCATGGATACGTTGAGACACAAGGAAGTGTTTTCTTCCTCATCTTAACAAGACTAGGTGTCCCTAGTGGTGGCTGGCTGTTCTGGCCACACCTCCAGGCATGTGCACTTCAAAATGTTAAACTGGTAATATATTAAAGCTCAGGGCGATGTCTGGTGCTGAGCCCAAAAATAGACTGTATACATACACATATAGTAACCCGTCATCCAGGCCAGACAGGCCTTGCTCTATAGCTCTGATCTAAGCAAGACAGCAGCCAGGAAGCAGAAGTGAAAAGCAGACTATGACACAGATACACAGTCAGCAACACAAAGACAGGAGAGGAAAAAGAAGCTGAAAGGTTAAAAGAAACAGAAATGACCATGCTGGGGTAACAGGCTACACACGTTTTCCATTAGTAGTAAATTCAGACTCTCCTTGAGGCTTGGACCGTGAAGTTGTGACCCAGCTGTATATCGAGGACCCCCCCTCCCCCAGCCTCACCACTGGGGATTGTTCTGTAGCAGTGGAATCATCGGGGTCGATGGGAGATGGGGGTGGGTAGAGGCAGTCTTTATGAGCCTGTCCATCTCCATCTCCTTCCATGTCCCCAGCCAACACCATCTGCGGCCCACAGTGGGCTTTTTGTCCGTGTGCCGGCTGCCCAGAGCTCCAGCAGGACGGGGCCCACCAGGCAGACTAGCCCCTCACCAAATCTTCACAATGCCGCGCCCTCATCACCAAGTCCAACATCTCCCTAATCAGCAATCCATTCACTTATGTTGATAGTGTAGATAGTCTGACGTCTAGTGAGGCAGCAAATGTTGAGCTTTACTGTCGTGTTTCATGTCCCCACGGCCTGGATCAATTTACTACATATAGATATCCTGCTGAGTGTTGGACCAAAGCAGTAGACCAACATCCAAATCTGAGCTCGATCCCGATGATCTCTGTGTGGTGCTGGGAGGGACTGGGAGCAGGAAGCATGAGCTTAAGGACTACTAACTATTTTGTGAGAAACCTTTAAGGCTAGATAAAATAAATATTTGGGGACTTTGTTAATCCGATCCTCACTGAAATGGTGACAGCATATTAGTAAAAATATCAAGTGGAGGGAGCTCCTAACTCTAAAGGAAACATCACCTAACTAAAGTGGTCTAAATTAGAGATATGGGCATCAAAATAACAACAATGTAGTAATAAACTTCTTTTAAGTGCTTTATAACAAAAGGAGGGAAGGAACATAATAAAACATGAGGCATCAGTGATGCAGAAGTGCATAAATGATCGGTGGGAGAAGCCACTGCTAACTTCTGATCTAACATTTTGAAATATGAAATATTTTAAATATACTAGCATAACCACCTTGATATGACACATAAGAGTTTTTTTTTATTGGAATTGCTGGCTTATTTATATAGACTATTATTTCCTGAATGTGAGATACTTGTGACTCTATAATTTTGTTAAGTTTCCAAATTCATTTTGTCTTACTGTTATTAAGATGCTGACTATGTGGAAATCCAGCGCCGTTTAGCTGTAAAATAGGACCTACAGATTTGGTGAGTTTATAGGCTACTGTCTACATATGAGCAGGAGTGACGATGCAAGATATACGTATAAAAATATTAACCAGTTCATCATACAAACTAGGAGCTCTCACTGTGTGATTTAACAAGACGCTGCATACCTGGCTGCTGGATTATCATCCTTCCTCCAACTCAATATTGGTAGGTGGTCCATCCCAAACAAAGGCCCCACCCCCAGCTAGCACACCCAAACACAAATACTTCCTATGTCCATATAGGTCAAAGTGATGAAATGAAAAATAATTATCAATCATGTATGTGTCTTTTCAAAATGATTTTAAAAGAAGTTACAGGCTAGAAGGTAGCTTCAAAGTCTAGGGCTTATGGTGAAGAAGGCCTTCGTCACCTTTAGTTTTCTGTCCAGACTTTTAAAAGCCCCACAAGAGTTCTGCACTCTACCAGAGGAGCTCCGGTTATTCTCCAGATCATAAAGAATTAAAAGGTTTGAGATGAACAGGGGCCATATCAGGCCACGCCTTGAAAGTGATTGGTAAAATGTTATAATTGTTTACAAATGCAAAGGCAGCCAGTGCAGGGAAGCTGAACTGGATTCTTAGAGTAGCATTTGCTGCATCAAATATTAAGTAGCACAAAAGATATCTTAGAAATTCACCTTCATTGTGTATGTAGGTCATTTAGTTTCAATATCCAGACATCAAACAGTGGGGCCTTAAATGAAATAAGGCTTCCTGTTCTTGCTGATAGGTATGCATATGTCTTGTCTAGACAAGCAGAGGCACATCGACATGGAGCCCTGAAGGAGGAAACACCAGCCGCAATTTGGATTTGAAGGCTATCGGCCTCATTGTGTACAATCATATAGCGATGAACATCTTCTGTTCTTTTCTGTAGCTCCCCAGCAGTCTGCCATTCTTCAGTGAATGGAAAGGGCAAGAGATCAGCCACGAGGCAAGCACAGACAGGACAGGCAGATTTGCCACCTGGAATAGTTGGCTTGATTTTAAGTATGATGGTACATCTGTGCATCTGTGCAGTACAGTGTGGTGTTGCCCACCCTATATCTACCTGAATTGGTCAGTCTGCAACATGGATTTCTGCTATAGAGAGCAGTGAAATGTATTTTCATGAGATGATTGTCAAATCCAAGAATGCCAAGTCGATACTTGTGTCCTTGTGGAGAACATTCTTCCCAAGTTGTCTCGGACAGAACAAAGTTCTCAAGGACACGAGCACAGAGAAGCATCCTTATAGTTTAAGATGGGCTGTGTGCTTGACGTCATGTGACCTATCAAGACACACAGCATTTTCCTAGTCGATGATTCCTAGCCGCATCATTCTTGCAGTGAATCTTGGGGCTTCCCATTCATTCTCAGTTAGCCAAGTTCCGGGATCTTTATCCGCCCTCGGCATTCTTTTGCTTTGGAAACGTACTTCAGCCCTTTGATATTACATGAAACATGTCATGGAGGACACAAGAATGCATATAGAGAATACTTGTGTGATTTGTGTGACGATAGCTACTTAGTCTTCAATCTCTTAGCAGAGTCACAAAACAACAAGGAACTAAAACCACAGCTTCCTGCACAACCCATATTATTAACAGCAAATAGGGGCATCCTGGTGGCTCAGAAAACTGGCAATGTTGTGGGTCATAGTGCAGCCTGTAAAACTGTTTAAACTGTTTAATCCTAATAAGACCATAACTGGGAAATAATCTATTACACTCTAGCATGTCTAGTTGCAGGGAAACCACCTTACTGTGTTAGGATGTGTGTTTGTCCCCTCGGGGGCAGGGATATGGGAGGCAGCACCATGCTGGGATATTAGTTTGAGCATCTGGCCAGGTTGATGTGCTGCTCCTCAGCCCCTCTCCAAGGTCAGGGCATCAGCCCAGAGATCTCACACTTTCCCATGGGAAAACAAACTGCCAGCAGCAAACTGCAAACACACACCATTGTGTGAGCAGGCTTTTCTCTTACTCTGTCTCTACACAGGCTGTGACTTTCTTCTGATCACTTGTCAGAAGGATGCAACTCATTTATGCCCTGTTATATACAATGATTGCTCCTGTAGAACTTGAAAAGCCACCGGTGGGTGACTATAATGACAGGATAGCATGCTGATGCTGATGCAAGCTCCAGTTCTGTATATTCTAATGGTATACAGCTTTTTACTGTATGCTGACCATGAAGAAAATGTTTACAAATTATCTGCAGAGCCAGATACTCAATAGCCAAATAGCCAATATTCTCTTGTAGGTAAGCCTAAAACCAATGCAGCCTCTTAACCTAACCCTACTAACAGGTTAAGTGGCTGCACACATTGAGTGCAATTGTCAAAATCTGCAAATACCAAACCCAATACTAAACTGTGAGGAGAAAACTAAACTAAGAAAGAACTGTGCTCTTGGGGTCTATCTTATTCCCTAGATTCTTCTTTCTCAAGGGGATGTTGTTAAGTCTGACTGAGCTGTTTTTTTTTTATCTATTTGAAAGGTTTCTGATGTGTTCAATCCAGTGGTGGTGGTTCCATAGAAATGTTCCGTTTGAAAAGGCTGTCTCCAGGCTTGTATGGCTTGTGAGTGCAGAGATTGCAGTTAGCTCTAATGTTAAGGATGGTACTGCGCGGTGTGTAATCTCTCTTTGCACAACAGAAAGTGTGACTGCCCTGAAGTACAGCCTTTATTCAAGGCATATAACCGAAGGAAGACTAAAAAGGAAGTCTAATGTATGCACAGTTACTGTAGTAGCAACAGTGTAAGCAAGAAACACAGAAATGTATGCTTCCATGACAGATCGTATTCATTTTAGCACGCTAATATCTCTTTTAATTAGCAGTTAGTTAGTCTTATGGAACCTTGACCAATCTTGAGTGTTGCCTTTGATACACCCGCGTTCATGATTTGGGCAGTGTATCCTAAAAGGTCTGCACACTCAGCCCAACAGTCCAAAATGCAGTTTGTGCATACTATTTAGGGGGGCAGTTCTTCAAGGCTTCACACATTCAGGTGTGACCAGTATAAAACAACATCGTTCCACATTCCACAGTGCAAAGCTCTTGGGAACCACTGGAAACACTGAACGTGCTTTGCAACTGTAGTATCAACCATCTTTATGCACCTGGTCCATCGTCACAGGACAGCATCTATCTGCAATCACATCCAACTTCTGCTAATTTGCTGTTGTGTTCACTATTGAAACTAGACAGTCCATCAAAACTCACCAAACCCTGACTCACATCCCCAGAGACCTTGAGACACAATTCTCCTATGTGCTACATGTGAGTCTGCTAATGCCAGAATAACAGTTCCTTCAAAATCAGAGAGTGTTTCATGTGTACACAAATGCCTGTGTGTGTGAAAGAAAGAAAGAGATGGGGGTGGTGGTGTGTGCGTGTGAAGGTGCTGTGTGTGTGTGTGTGTGTGTGTGTGTATGTGTGTTTGTGTTTAAGTGATTTAATCAGTAGTAACAATTCAGTAGCAGTTAACAAAACCCATGAGTCAGTATGTGGCTCAGTATTGGGATCAGCAAGAAAAAACGTGGAGCAAATCTATAGATAGAAATAGAAATAAAAAATTCAATTGCTCTCTCTGAGTTTTGCTTTGTGTTAACTATCCACTATTAAGTAAAATTACTAAAGTTGCTGAAAGTTATTGCCTGAAAGGAACAAAGAGGCTGTTTCCCTGTAGAAAGCAGACATTGATAAATTCCCAATGGAGGATTATGGCTTCATATTGACAAATGTCTGTCAATTCGATGACTCAATAGGATTTTATGAAGGTAATGCAACTTTGAATTACATCTCTTAACACACTGTATATATTGAACAACCATCTATCTAGGTATCATAGAGACGAGTAGAAAATTTAAATCCCTTGGGGTAAAGGCGCTGTGAAATATAGTGTTAATGGTTGCACATACACTGTAAGAAACTATAACACTAGTAACACTATATGGTATATAGACATTTCAGAGCGCTAATGTTTTAAAGCAGTGGTTCCCAAAGTATGGTCCGGGGACCTCCAGGGGTCCTACCACCCAACCTAGAGTATAGACAATTATGCAGTTATATACAAATCATAACCACAACATATCTTCACAGACAGGGTTCCTTGGGACATAAAAGTGGGGACTTGGGGACTAATGTATATCTATCTGGGGGTCCTTAATGTGAAAAAGTTTGAGAATCCCTTTTTAACGCACCGTGTGTATTGCACATTGGTATGATAATTTGATAACTTAACTGATGATAGTTGCCACAGCCTAGTGAAAAATGGCCTACTAGGCCCATTCAGTTCAGATGACTGATGTGACTATTTGAAAACAGTGCAGAATATAATATTCCTTGCCCAATCGCATCTTGACGGAAAAACCACCATGAACTGCAAGACCAACGAACAGAAATACGACATACAGACTACATGCGAAACCAAAACCAGATCAGTTTCTTTCTCCTTACTGACAGATTATGGGCTGCATGGCCATATGCACCCATGCACACTAGGCAGGCGGGGGCTGAGGCTGCAAGGAGCCTGCATCTTTTGTCTCGGTGGGATGAATTTTTTTTTGGAATGTAAGTGTACCACATGCTCACCGTAAATTTCACATTCAGTCATCAAGAATTTACTAGTCATTGCCCAATTTATTCATTTTCTGCTCCAGCCCAGTGCCAAATCAACTGCAGGTCGGTGTGCAAACCGCTCTTCTGCAAAGCGCCTGACTTGGGTGCGCCTGCCGTCCGTCTCATTCATGTGTCTCAAGGGGGGCTACTGAGCTACTGGCGCCGACCTAAACAACCATATGGAGGAGCCGACCTCCGTGCACATTAAACTGGTGTTGCAGGGATCAAATATAGGCCTACGTGAACAAAAGCCGCGATTAAGCTCGGCATTTAACATCTAGGCATTAAGGAGAGACGACAATTTGTTCCGTCAGTTCAGTGGGCAAGATTGATTCTCCAAGTGTTGTCACCTACGCGTTGATACGCTACTAACCAAAAAACGTTTACAATACCTGGTGATACAAGCTGTCCGTTGCGGGCACACAATTAATTAATTAATTGATGATTTCGACACATGGTGAGCCAGCAGCAGCAGCAGCAGCAGCAGCGGCTCTCATCGTTTGGGATACTCCAAAGCAACCCACCTGCTTGTGTTGTATCGGTCAGATCATAGCTCATTCCGGGGTACTCCCTCAGCTTCCTCCCGCTGAGGTTCAGTATCCCCGAGCAGACGGCATCCTCCAGAGCCCGGTCCAGGCTCCGGGCCGTGTGGTGCTGGTGCTGGTACTGGTTGATGCCCGGGCTCCAGTGAGGTCCGCTAGAGTAGTAATGGCTTTGTAGAGCCGTGACAGCTCCCACACCTCCCTGACTAGACGCCATTTTCGTAGAAAGAAATTACTCTTACAATAATAACAGCGGCAGTTTCTCCGCCCATGCGCATACAGGGCACATTCCCGGGACGCTAGGGGATGGGCTACTGAGGTGGTGATGATGGGCAGGGTACGGTAGCCATTTTAGGCTACCCTTCCTCCCACCTACTTATGCCAAATTCCCACCAGGTGCCCCCATGCAGCAGAGAGGGGACATTGGCCCTGGATGCCACCTTACTGATTTTTCCTTACATTTGGCCCCTGAATGCCTGGAGGGTAGTGGCTGGTTAGTTTCACCATTATAACTCAAAACATCAAATTCATGTCAAATTTAGACTGACTTGATTTCAGTGAAATTAAGGCATGCTGAGTGCAATACTTGGTCATATCCTTATAAAAAGAACTATACTAACTAATATCGTGCAGCTACTAGAAAACCATGCAATCCTATAGTTACACCATAGGAGATTATATATATTATCTAAATCTATAAAGCACTATAAACTCACTACTGACAACATCATGTACCACAGACACATGGAATATTATAGTCACTTTTCACTAGGGTACCAAATTGACACCCATGCTTCCCATAGACAAAACTCAAGTCTCCAGTGTTGTGCACAGGACTGGCAGAAGGCCTGGGCAATTGTCCCTTCCACTTTTGGTCTGCATGGATGCCCCTCAGATTTTGAAATTTTTCCAAGGACACATCATATGAAGCCAAAAGTAAGATGAGCAATCAGTCTGAAGGGCACTGCAGTGCAATAAATGGCCACACCAGCTGCATTGTGCAACTATCTAGCTTTCAGTGGAGTGCTTAAACATAACCCTATTGTTTCTGTGTCAAACATGACTTAATGAAAGATTTATGTTCTTCAGGTGGTTGTCTATATTATCACTTTATAGTCAAAACTTAATGGGATTTGTGAATGAAATAGTAAATACTGAAGCTAGTTCCCCAATAGGGCATGACATATCTAACAACACCAGCTGTTAGCTCATTCACTAAGGCCTCCTTTAAGGAGGCACTGGATACCGTTATTGACGCATGCCATTTGATGCTCCTAATGTGGCAGGGTGCACTGCAGTAGTACTGGAACAGCACTGGATTACATTACTGGATAATATTTTCTTTAGAGTTACATAAATGATGTGCCATGGCCTGCCCTATTTTATTTCATCAGCAACAGATTTCTTTCTTCATACTAAAGCAAGGAGAGAAAAATTGACTCAATTTTAACTTTTCCATTTCTTTCAGCCTTCATTTAGCAGTTTGACCCCCCTTCAGTGTAATTCTGAAAATGCTTCAGTGCAGTAGTGAGGTGCATTCATTTTGGGAGACAACAATCAGCAGTCTAGCTGTTATCCAGCAAGCTGATTTGAATTCCCCCTGCACACAAAACATTGTTTGATTTTAATGTTATATTGATTTGTTTGGACATATTATCAATGACATAATTACACATAAAGTGACAAGAGGCTACCACTGTAAAGAAAAACCCCTAACTATACTTTATGTTACACAAACGTGATGTAGTATGAGAAGGACGTTCCATTAGCTGCAATGGAAGGGAGAGAAAGGGCTTTATGCAGTTCAGTCAAGGGAAACATAACCATTAGAGAACGATTTAGGAGTAAAAATTAGTCATTTTATATGAAACTAGCAGTTCCATGAAATAAATGAGAGCTGCAAAAACAGATTTTTCCCTTCAGAACTGCTTGTAATAACAGATGTGTAAGGCACATTCATAAATCGTTGGATGATGGCATTGTTATGATGATGATGTTCCATTCAATTACAGTTCCTAAAAAAAAAAGAAATAGCTATTGTTTTTGTTTCCATCCATATCAAATTATTTCATCACTGCAAAACTTGTGCCAACTGTATTCCGTCCCTACATAGTTTTAATATTGGCAATTGTGTTTATTGCATCTCTTCTTTCTCATTATCATTATATTTCATTTGTGTTTCTATCACTCTGCTTCTGTTTCATCGCTGTGCAAATAAACGTAGGACTCACTAGTAATGATTGTCTGACCACTGGCAGCGAGCACCATCCAGTTCAACGAGTAGCCACCCAGTCAAGAGAGAGACTCATTATAATACCGTGCAGAACGAGCACACCGAGCTGGCGCCCCCGCCTACCGTGCTCCAGTCGGGAATCTAGCTTCTTGACAGCATGTTGTGATGGAAATCCTATTTCGTCGTAACCAAAATGGTGAAGCAATAGCATAACACACATTGTAAGTTACAGTTTTTAGCTAAGGTGGGAAACTCTATGCATGCAGCGTACTGCCCTGCGCAGTCGGTGGTTTGTGGCGACGAAGGAAAATGTCACACTGACTGTAACGTTAAGGTTTTTTACTGTAAGAAAGCCAGTCGGGTTAGCATATGCTAACCCTTCGGTAGGGCTTTTTCGCACCTGTGTGGCTTGTGAGATTTTCCGTCAACATCACGGTTGATGGGTAAGAAGCAACTGTAACCCGACATTAACCTGACTTTTTCAAGGCTAGCGTTTGGTTAGCTTAGCTTGTCTGCACTTCACCGTTAGGTTAACGTTAATGGTGCTAGCTAACGTTAGCACACTCTACTGTGAGGATCAGGCCTTTTAACTGCCGTTAGTGTTGCCAGTCCTCTCCGATATGATGATAATAATACCAATATAAGTCAGGAAAGCAAGGAGATTGTTTTTAATCGAATTAACAAGTTGGTGAAATATAAATTAGGATGACGTTCATGTGTTTTGGGTTCATGAGGGCTCTTAACGTCCCTAGTTAGCTTCCCATCCTGAGCTTTCTGACTCTCAGCAGTATAGGGTTAATGTGGGTTAGTGTGTTAATCTGACTGAATTTGGACAGCCTTTGCCGATTTCTGCGCATTTTTCAGACAAGTATTCACTCACTCACCCCAAATCCAAACAAATGACCTAGCATTCCCGGGACCCTGACGTCGTTTTTGACAACAACCAACCAACTGGGATTTTGCATTGTAGAGTTGGCAACCCAAACTGTGCTTGTGGTCTCGTCTGTTTATATGAATCAGTGTGTGGTGGAAACATGCATGAGGTCCGAGTTTTTGAGAAAAGGATAACATGTAACATAATTAGAGGAATTACATTGCAGTATATTATAGTGTATGTATAAACAGCAATCAGATACATTACTTCTAGGATCCCTCACAAACACTTTGAAGGGAAGAGGTTTTAAAGGATCATTATGGTTAATTTAGACCATTGTGCAATGTCCCCATCATTTGCCATCATGGGGGGATTTTAAGCAGGTAATTACTAAATGAATTTGTAATAAATTTGTCTAATTTTAAAATAACCCTCACAAGTCTTTTCTTTTTGTAGTTTGAGCATGGCAGAAAGAAAGGGAAAACCTCTCAATGCAATGAAAACTTTAACAAAGAAGGGACAAGAAGATCTCAAGAAAAAGGTAAAAAAAAAAACATGGCAGTAGTATTGATTGGTGTATTGTCATTTTGGATTTGCTTGGAATAATTGCATGTTTGGACCTTGTACTGTACATCCCATTTGCATTGGGAATACATGTCGATAGTAACATCGATCAATAAACACTCTTTAAATCTTGATGGAGTTCAAGCCATTTTTGATCAGCAGTGAGCTAATGCATTGGATAAAACACATACAGAGTTTTTAATATTTCTAATGTGACTTTTTCAGGAGCAAGAAAAAGCAGCTGAAGTTTTTGAAGAATTTTTGGCATCATTTGAGAGCAATGAAAAAAGCGGGGTTAAAACCTTTGTACGTGGAGGGATTGTGAATGCAACTAAAGGTTAGTAGCCAGGAGATCATTATGAAAGCAATTCTGTACATGTATGTTGTACAATATCTGAATATTTTATGTACTTTCTTCTACTTTCTCTGGATGAAAACAATACATTAACAGTTAAAATGGTGTTCAATTACTGTTCAATTAGCTGGACTTATTACTGTAATGTTGGAAGTTGATTGCTCCTGAACATCTATCTATGGAGGTATGCATGCTGGAAAGGGAAGATGTTCCACTAAAAGGAAATATTGTTTTGAAGGTACCTTAATTTATTGTATGCATTTACCGACTGTGATATCTTGATTCTGAACTATTGATGGGCTCTTACCTTTGAGTAGTCATTGAATGACCGTTTCTGATTGTTGCATTTAATATTGGAGGTTCAGATACTGTAGATACACAGTAGTGGTTGTCCATCTGCAACTTGTATGTAATGATGTTGTAACGATCTTGTTTGTAATGATGCTTCTTTCTCAGCCAGGTCTGTCTTAAATTATTTGTTATGTCAATGGGACTACCTGGCCAAATAAAGGCTAGATAAAAAAGCAACACTGCATGAAACTTGAGAATTTTTGGCACTAGAGCTGACCCATGTAATTGGCTCCCAAACAGTCTCATTAACATCCTTTCAGAATCTGTCTGTAAGGATAATTTTACAATCCAAAGCTAACAGGCTAGTAAAATTTCCACCCCTACATGTAATGACTGTTAATGTTCAGTAATTACTCGTCTTTTGCAGAGGAGGAGGCGGCAGAGTTTGAGAAGAGTAAACTGTACCGACCTGCCTCTAAGTTTGTCCCTGTGTCCCAGCATGTCTCACCAGTACAGTCTGCTGAAATCAAAAAGCCTGTAAGTTTGTACTCTTCTGTTTGTGGTGTGCTACATGAGTGCTAACACTGTTATAACAGGGTTTGACACCAGACCTTTTGCCAGTGTCTGTTTCACTACTGGTTGTGGTTTAAAAATGGCTCTTATTTGGATACTTCTATCATGATGTGTTGCGTAAGTGAGCTGTAATTGCCCTGTATTTTCTATTTTTGGCAAGCAATAAGGTCAAAAGAATAATTTTATTTAGCATTTTGCTATCTGTGAGGATTTTCAGTGAACAGCCACTGCCGCTTAATGATTGTGGAGAAAACATAGTTTATAACCGTGGCAGAATCAATGAATTCAATAAAAATGTGAATTCACTCTATTTACTTTTAGCATCTTAAATGTTGCTCATAACCTCTCAAATAGGTTTTTGCACACTTAATCCATTGCATGTATATTCAGTCTAGCACCATACTAACAGTAACAAGTGTAACCATAATGCTGCTTGTTTGATTTACAGATATTTAAAAGAAAGACAGAAGAAAAGAAGAAGAGTAACCTTGAACTCTTTAAAGAAGAGCTTAAGCTGTAAGTGTTTTTGCGAAATCCTGTTTTTATGTGTGAAAATTATAATTTTCACTATAATTTACTATACTATTTACTACTACTACTACTACTACTATTTACTATTTTCTTTACTGGCAGAATACAGGAAGAGCGTGAGGAAAGGCACAAAAGAAAGAAAAATGACCCTGGAGGAGGAGGGGGAGGAGGAGGAGGAGGAGGATATGGAGATCTGGACACACCACTATCAGGACGATCAAGTAAGAGTCATTGGTTAATCCTAGTGTGTTACTGGTTGGGGGAAAAATGGAGAAATACAGTCAAATAATAGAAGTACCAGCTGTACTAATAGAAATAGTCTGGATATCCTTGTGGCTCGATCGGTGAAGTCACATAACATATACTCCTAACGAGTAAGAATCCTTTATTGCATGTCACCCTCCCCCATCCCTCCCTGAGCAATAAGGCCAGATGCTGAATTTTCAGTGTATTTACATTTTTCTAGCTATGCAGGGCCACCACAACTAAATGAATGTAAAAGAACCACTGAAAGTATTTGTAAAAACTATTTGGTCCCATGTTGGTGATCAAGAGTGTCAAAGATGCTGGAAAAGGAAGCACCACCTAGCCCTGGCCTTCATGGCTTCAGTGTGTGTGGATAAGAGACTAACCTCAATCCCATTTCTTCCTACAGCATTATATGATGACCCAGCAGTGCCAACCACCACTAACCTCTACATTAGCTGCATTAGCCCAAAGGTAGAGTAACTCCCCTTCTTAGATTGACTTAGCACAGTGTGGATACATGATTCATGTTCATGTTGATTATTTTTCAGATGAATGAGGAGATACTCTGCAAAGAGTTTGGTAAGTATGGTCCACTGGCCAGTGTGAAGATTATGTGGCCCCGAACAGATGAGGAGCGCTGCAGGACCACAAACAGAGCCTTTGTGGCTTTCATGACAAGGAAAGATGCAGAGAGAGCCTTGGCTGCACTAGACGGTACAGTTGACAGGCTCCAATTCCTGGTTTATCTAACAGCAACTTCCTCAGTGCTGGATTATTGCATGGTTAAGTTCTCCACTGACTCTATGCTCGTGGGATTATTATTTTCTACTGTAGGTAAAGTGGTTATGGGCTTTGAAATGAAGCTGGGATGGGGGAAACCAGCTCGCATTCCACCTCAGCCACTCTACACACCAGTAGGGGTCAGGGCCACACCGCCACCCCCGTCAGGCCTGCCTTTCAATGCTCAGCCACGGGGCCGCTTCCGCAATGACTTTACCAAGCCATTGGGCAGGTCCAAGGTGGAGTTTGACAAGGTAACATTGTCTCTGTACTCTGGGTTGTTTGCATGACATGATTGCTCTATCGTGAAGTTGCACTAGGCACCATAGCATCCTATATCTTAGTGACAAGTTATGGGTGTGGACTGCACTGGGGTGGTGGCTGTGTGGGTGTAATACATTCACCACTCAGTGAATTAACAGGACATGACTTGCAGTTTAATTAGGAATTACTACATGCACAAGAGTGTGCTAACTCATAGGAGGATGAGCCTTTGGAGATTTGAGTGTTTCCCCTATACTTATATAGCAACTTATATAGTAGAAGTGTCTCCCCATAATTGCCCCCACTTCAAAAAATTGACAGAGTGAAAATTCATCTTTTGGCCTTTTTATTTTTGTTTAGAATGACAGTACAATTGTCCATATATTATTATGGATGTAAAATTTCCAAATAAAGCCACTTTTAAAATTGCAACAGGTACTGGGACTGATTCTGACTGAAACCAAGAGTGAAACCAGGTCCCAGAAGCAAAATTATCGGCCATCAAAAAAAATAGAACATTGGGGGAAACACTGAATTATGTTATCCATGTTTCTTCATTCACTGTTCTTATTTGTTGTCGATGGGATATACAACACCTTCCAGAACTCTTCTTGACTTGTGTAGTGCCCTTTTATAGGACGAGCATTATATCCTAATGCAGGGGTTTGGCCCACATTGAATTTAAAGTATCATAACAGTTCTCTGTGTAATCAAAATGTTATCGCAAATTTAACGAGAGGGGTATTTTTTGGACAATTTAGTTGATTAGTATAGCTGTGTGTCACCTTTCCCCCATTTCAATGACTATGAATGCTATCGTCGTTTTCTATGCTGTATGTATCCTGCAGTGTTTCATCTGTACAAATACTCACTTTTTATATTTTCACTATTTGATTTGACTTCACAAACAGACTCTGTCCGAAGCCGTAGTCAAAGTGGTTATCCCAACCGAAAGGTACACACACTCTATCTTCTTACTGCTACGACTGACTGAAGTGTTATAGGACAGAGGCCATTGTGCACTGTTCCTGTATCCATACAGATTGTTACAGACAGGAAGCCCCAGTCCTAAGAGCTCTCACTGTACATGACATATGGGACATGGTATCCAAGCACATAACTCAAGCTTTTGCCATATTGACTGTAGTGTTCTAATACGAGCCATTCTCAGTGGGCATTTTGACAACATAGCCTTTGTGACATCTGCGACTTAGGACTGGGGGCTTTTATTTTGAATTTCAGAGGTGCCCATGGCCTCAGATTTACATCATTTTGTGGACACTTGTATTTTCTCTTCCCAGTGTATTCAAACACCTTCATGTTGTCTCCATTATAATATCAGGGCACTGTCATTCTGGAAAGTGGATAGCAATAGACTTTGCAAATGAATATTGGAGACATTGATTTATGTCAACATCTTAATATCAGTTGCACCCTGGGTTTCCCGTGGGTTGGCTGAGACACTGCAGACAGATACAGCTAGAAGGCAGATAAATTTAATAACCAATGCCAGTTAATGTCCGTAGTAGCAAGTTATGCTGTCACTATTACAGGTAGTGCCACTAATCACATTAGGTACTTCCTCAGGTGAGAAGAATGAGAATTAAATTGCAGTGGTAGATCTGACACATAGTGAGCAACACTGCATGAACATTTATTGCTATAGTTTCAGGTTTAAAGCCCCGACCCGGAATTGCAATATATTGCCCTTTGTTCAAACCCCTGCTGCTGGCTTTTTTTACGCCTTGAGTTATTGAAGACTTATTTAATTTTCGCACACAAGTTGATTTAATGAGCTCTTGATACCAAAACTGGTGACACTGCAACAGACAAATATGAGTGTATTTTTAGGCTGTAAAAGATTCTGAATTGCTGCTGATTTGACAGAGGTGCCCAAATACGTTCCAATTATCATTTGGGAGTATTAATTAGGAGACTTTCACAAGTTGATAACCCAACATGTCTAAGGTTAATAGATGTAAGTTTGTTAGCCTTTAGAATTGAACCTGTGTATCTTGTAGTCATGATTTCCTATAGCAAGTAAGGCAAATCTCACCAAGACTGTTGATTTTAATTGTTATTGGAAGAGTCATACAGAGCCACAATGAAAACTGATCTGCATTTTGAATTACGATAAGTTAATTACTTCTGACAGAAATGAAACTCTTCAAGAATCTAGGCGAAATGACCTACACTTTTTATACAGCAAAACAAATTCTGGATTGGGGCTTTAAACTCAACTTTCAGCCAGTGTCAGTGAACGGATATTGCCCCATGCTGCAGTGTGATTTCTTATACCCCTTTCATGCACACGGTTACCTGGGAATATTCTGGTAAGCTGATCCAAGACCAATCCGTCCATTCAAGGCAATTCATACTGAGCCTCGTACACGGGAATGTTTCATGAGCTGTCACCTTGTAACACCATGTAAAGTCATCAAAGGGAAATGTGTTAATTCTGTGTTCAACATGGTGGATGGCATGACGCTCCAGACACAGAATGACGGGTTAAGCACTGAAGTGGAGCAGACTTTTACCTGGGTCTCAACCTTTATATTGACCACGGTTGTTTTGTGGGGTTGACTTCCCCAGGTCGACCCCCGTATCTTAACCTTATCTTAAATTTCACGGGTGTCTAGTCCAGTGTGAAAGGGGTATTAAAGATCTCATGCTGCATCTGACAGACAGAACCTGAGGGGCTCAGGACCAGTGTGCAGTGAGACTTTTGACACAAACCCTGGTCTTACGTATTCTCCTCTTAACCCACAGGAATCTATTAGTCCTTATTCACAGGATGATAGAGTTTGTGGTGCGTGAAGGACCCATGTTTGAAGCCATAATTATGAGCAAGGAGAGGAACAACCCAGATTTCAGGTAAGATGTTTCCTTCAGGATTGCTCTGCCTGGTTATTTGTTGGTCTATAAGTAACCTTGTGGGATACATATTTATTTTCCTGCTTCTTTATCATCTTAGGTTCCTGTTTGACAACAAAAGCCAAGATCATGTGTACTACCGCTGGAAACTCTACTCCATTCTCCAGGTATGTCACGTTCTCCATGGCAAAGCCTCGGATCTAAAAAGTTGCAACCTCGAGGAATGTGTCACGAAGCATTAGGAACTATTGTGAACTACTAACTACTACTATTTCTGGAAATAAATTTGAGCAATACTAGCCAATCTCTGCTTACTGACTAGAAATGTTTGATCATTACATTAGCAAGTATTGGAACTATTGGGGTCTTGCTGATTTCAATAGCCCAATTCTTTCCAGATATAGCTTTATTTTAAGGTAATGAGACTATGGTGTATCTCTATGGGAGCCACTTTTGCTCTCCCTTATTCATGTTCTTGCCCCTCACTCTCATCCCAGGGGGAATCCCCCACTGAGTGGAAAACCACAGACTTTCGTATGTTCCGGGGAGGCTCCATATGGAGACCCCCTGTCCTAAACCCTTACATCCAGAGAGATGAGGAGGGGGCAAAGTTGGAAGATCCTGCTTCCCAGGAGGAGGTGGAGGTGAAGAAAGGGCAGCTCAAAGCTGAGTAAGTTTATCTCGAGGCCATAGTGACACTAATGTTTCTAATATTAGAAAAATAGTGTGAGGACCTCCGTTATCCTTCTGTGTGCACCATTCAGGCACAGACAGAGACTGGAGGCGTTTCTGAAAGAGCTCACTCCACGAAGGGAAGATGTTGCCAATGCCATGCTGTTCTGTCTTGAGAGAGCAGAGGCAGCAGAGGAAGTAGTGGGACACATCACTGAATCCTTTTCCCTGCTCCAGACGCCACTACAGAAGAAGGTTAGTTAAAAAACATTAAATTATTACAAAGTTATATATAATATGTATATGTAAAGCACAGAGGCATAAGTGATTTACTTTAATCATATATTGTCCTCATTCCCACAGATTGCCAGGTTGTATCTTGTGTCAGATGTCTTGCACAACTCTTGTGCCAAAGTAGCCGGTGCATCATATTATCGTAAATAGTAAGAGACTTGCCCTCAGTTCAGCATAACACTTTTCTCCTGTTTCATTTATGCTCCTTGGCCATCTGCCATTCCTTAAGTCTCTGTCTCTGTCCAGCTTTGAAACAAAGCTATCCCAGATATTTGGAGACCTCAATGCAGCACACAGAAACATACAAGCCAGATTGCAGGCTGAACAGTTTAAGGTAATCATGCCCACTTTCATTGCTTCACACGAGGACATTTGTAAAACGAAATAAATAAATAACTAAAAATCATACTTTATTTTGACTTCGTTCTGTCTTCTATCTCCACAGCAAAAGGTAATGAGTTGTTTCAGGGCATGGGAGGACTGGGCCATATACCCAGAGGCCTATCTAATCCAGCTTCAAAATATCTTTCTGGGCTTTGTCAAAGCAGGAGAGGAGATGATAGAGAAGGCTGAGGTGAGCTGAATATTTATCTACTCTACTATTGACATTTTTTTTTACTTTTTTTCCCAGTGTCAATGGATCTAATGGGATGTCTATATTCTTTATTTGTACTAATAAATATGATCATGATCATCAAAATACAACACCCAACAGGCATACCTGCACTTTTCTATCCTCTCATAGGAGGTATCTCCTGATCTGGATGGTGCACCACTGGATGGGACACCTATAGATGGGGTACCTTTGGACAGAGCTCCTCTGGATGACCTAGATGGCTGCCCCTTGGGCTGGGACCCTCTGGATGGAGTCCCTGTCGATGACATAGATGGTGTTCCCTTGGGAGCTGCCATCGACGACATTGATGGAATGCCTTGTAAGTACATACTA